>JAADWA010000542.1:0-20941 GCA_023335935.1 Pythium phragmiticola
ACCCACCATTTCGCCCCTTTCTACAAGATCGCCGCTCGCGCTGCTGAATCGTTGCTGTTAATCAATAATTGTCCTGTTAATCGGATCCCACTTGACGAATGCGTCGACACTCATTGTCTTCGACATCTTCAAGCCGGCTGCCTCAGCAAGAATGCTCTCAACCCACCAAGGCTTCGCAGCTGTTTCACATTGCAGAAGTCAATGGAATGCTTGCCGTCGTTGACCTTCACTCGTGCGACTCCATGCTTCTCACTGTTGTAGCTATGCTCCATGTGTGGTGTGAGTCCTCGGTGGGCACAGCTTCATGCCATGCCGATCTGAATAGGCCCAGCCACTCCTCCACAAGTGCGTACTGTGCTGACTCTTTGGGTCGTCTAAATTCACGTTCAGCCGTCCGTATTAATGTGTGTCCAAGTCGATTGCGATCATTTTGCACAAAAGCCATGAGACCTTCAATAATAGATGTCAGAGTGAACATCTGACTCAAGATGCATGAGAAGAATACCAGAATATAGCCTTTCAAAATACATCAACCAACAGCACGGATGCGTACTGCTTGCAGTAAGATGAAATGCTGCGCGACCATCACCTTTTGACACTACGTGGCAAAGAAAAGATTGCGTAGCCAAGAATCCTGGTCCATGAGCGATGCAGTTTGCAGAACTCATTCTCGCTGAGACGGCGCAGCCACCCTCCGCGTGATTGACTTGTCTCGGGTAGACAAGGGCTGAAAGAAACCGCACTCATTAGTTCCCCGGGGTGTTTATGAATGCCCCGTGTTTCCAGGAGGGCGTTTCCCCCCGAAAGGCACTCAACAGCACTGATTTGTGCAACGTGTGCGCGCATGTTGCGAGCCAGCACTCCTCTGGGGTCTTCCCGATACGCTCAAACACATCCGGCTAAACCGAACTGTGGCGGCCAACTTGTGGCATCACTTCAAGCGTGTGATCGCACGATTAGACTGGGACGTCCTTCTTGACTCCGCGTTGCGACTTCACTGATTAACGTGCTCCATGGATGTTAAGGTTCAGCAAGCCGACGAAGAGATCGCGCGATTCCTAGACAAGCGAGAGCCCGCGCTGGGTTGTGACTGCGATGCAACACGCGACGATCGAAGTGGCTGAGAAGGTCGGTCAACACACTTGCAGCTTCGGATGCGCTGGGTGTCAACGCGACGTCTCTCTCGAAGACACGTGACCATGACCGCGTGTGCCTTGACGAGTGGCTTCTTCAAAAATCACAGACAGAATAATAACATTGGGAAGCCTGTCGGCTTGACATGGCGATCGATACACTTAACAGCGGCCTCGCAACCGCAGGGCCAACGAGAAACATGGCCATCTTCTTGTCGTCAAATGCCACATACTGTATTTCTTAACTCTCGCCAGGAACGAAGAGTTTTCAGAAAGGACGACGTTGCCCACTGACTCCTTGAGCACCGTTACGAAGGTGCTCGCAACAAGCACACTTCCAAGCTACCAGCGCTGATGATCTCCCGCTGTTGCAATTTCTGACAGAGGCACAGAGGTATCAATCCCGTTTATTTTTAATTGTATTGATTTAATAACTGATTATTGTTTTTCTGGGAGACCAGCACCATTGATCATTGACCCAGTTATTTCCCATAAATACAAAAACACGCCCTCTGAGGCAGGGATACAAACATCAAGATGATTTGAACTGTAGAGAGTTGCTTGGCTGAGAGGCATTCCAACTGAATGAACGGTGTGGTCACTCTGCTCGATTCAGTGGGGGATATGCCTTGTTCCTCGGCTACAATGAGGAGGAAGAGTGGCTTCGAGAGAGATGCAGCGTTAGCTTCTATTGCATTCTAATGATGCTTAAATGACACAAAAGGGATTAAAAAAAAGGTTTTGGCTAAACATGTTTCTATTTTCTGGCCCATCGTGATCCATCAAATGCCGTCGCCAGCTCACTTAATTGGCGCACAATGACCCCACACTGGAACGGTCGATGGACCCCAATCTCGCGCGGCACCCTGTACACTCGCGTGGTAGGGTCGTTCCCACACGAGTGCACCATCCTAGAACCCCGTGTATTGGGAAGATTATTGAGTTATTGATTATTGCGTCAGCGCATATTCCGTCACGGATTATTGGGAGCTGTGGACACCAAATAAAATTTGGCATTGTATTTTCCGACCCCTGCAGAGGCATGTACGGTACCCGGATCAACTCATGTTTTATTCGCGCGGCCGCCGAGTGGAGCCATGCAGCTGTCGTGTGTGGATTTGGAACGTTTCCGCTGAACAAATGATTGTGACCATGCTTGCCGTGCTGCGCCATTCCTCCCAGTTTGGTGGTTGCATCATCGCATACACTCTAATAGGCAGCAAGACGAGGAGGGATGAGAGACAGAGCAGAGAGCGTGAGTCGCAACCCACTTCTTAGTCCTGCAAGTATCGATACTGTGAATATGTGAGCTTGCAATGGACTCACGCGCCGCGCGATAGAATAACCCCCAGTAAAATGTTGATTTCGTTGATGCATCCTGCACTAAGTACAGGACCAGTGCTGCCATACTGCTCAACACCATATCCATCAACAGAATAGAGGCGGAGGAGAGAGCGCTCCGATGAGGAAACGAATGCATCTCAATATTTGGTTTTACTGAGTCCAGGCACTGCAGTGGGTGGACCTCTCGCCAGCTTTGGATGCAAGACTCAGTTTCTTTCTGTCGACTCGAAGATAGCCTAAAGCCCCAGCCTGGCACTTTAAGGTACGGTATTGATACTGGGCTTGTGAGCCTGCTTTTCCAGGAACTAAGTGTACCATCGAAGACGAGGCAGTATCACTAGTCTTATTCCAAACTGAGCGGCTGCCCAGCTGGTTGAAGCTCAATCTTGCCGCTGAACCAATCCCTCTCGATTTTGACACGCGTGTGACTGAACCAGCCAGCCGCATGGGGTCGTGTAGACATCGCATGTCTACTGCACGGGCACTTGTCCGTGTCGTCGACAGTCAGCGTGCGGACCGGAGTGACGTGTGCGTGCGTGCGGGCCATGCAGTGCTGCAGCTTTTCTGGAGAGCATTCTCGTCATCAAATGCTCCTAGAAAAGTGGGAATTTCCATCCAGCTGCTGGCGGAAAGCCTGCAGACGATCACACGTTGAGACGTTCAGATGGTCCGGTTTGCCACATAGGTGACTTGATTCCACTCGGCATGAAACGTCACAGAGAGCTCCAGCGGTGTTTGTTATGGGTCCAGTCCGCTGACGTTCTCGCCATTCATTCATCTGTACTTTTTCCCATCAACACGGCGTGGAAGAAAATCTCATTGGGCGCACTATTTAGGTCAAGTTGAAGCTGACGACTTGGCACAATTTACCTCTGAGTCCACTAATAGAATTCTTTGGCTAGAAAGTCCGCCGTGACATTGCCCACGGAATATGCACGGAAGTCGATGGAAAAAGCGAGCCACCCACACACGAAGGATGCCGCCTTTCTGGGCGCGTTCCGTTTCCATCGTCACGCGACTGTTGCGTACAGTACGGTAAAACTCCGTATTGTTTTCTTCTGTTTCCTTCTGGTCTGAAAGCTTCCACATCGAAGGCACATGGTCACTTGAATAAATTCCGCTTTGGCCCCACACCCTTACCACGAGAGTCTCGGTGGTGGTCCGAACGCGATGGAATTCCCACTAAAGACCGACTTCTTCCCGCCGCTGCGGCTCACGAGCGACGACCGCCAGCGGTATGTTGCGACGGCCGAGTACAGCGTTCACGTGCTGCGCAAGCTCGTGGCGGACGACAAGTGGAAGCGCATCTCCGACACCAAGGGCATGTCCATCGGCAAAGTCCACTGCATCGAAGAGCAAGCGTACGGCGGCAGCCACGCGAGCGCAAGCGCCAAGGCGTGCTTGATCATGTGTGCCACGGTGTACACGACGGGCGCGGTGAGCGAAGTGCTCGAGGCCATTGCATCGCCCGTGACCGAGGACTACCGCCGCGCCATGGGGTTCGTGTACGGCGACCGCTTCGTCGACGGCGTGTGTCTACACACGATCTCGCCGAGCGGATCCCGTAACACGCAGGCCTTCACGACGATCAAGTGGGCGGCGTTCAAGGACGGCACACCGCTGCCCCAATACCAGAGAGCGCAACATGCCACGGGCACGGACTATTGCTTCCTCGAGCACTCGGGCATCCAGAAGGAGGCCAACCGCGACGAATCCTTTGGGTTTTGCATTCAAGAATCCGTCGCGCGCGAGTCCGAAGTGCCCGTGATGACGGGTCTCGGGCTTGGGCGAGGCGAACTGCACCGCACGGGGATCCTCATCGTCCCCACGGACCGCCGCGACGTGATCCAGATCTCGTCGATTCTGCAAATGGACACGGCGACCTCGCTCTCCAAGGTGGCGCTCGAGAAGCTCATGACGCGCCGCGTGGCGGCCGTGGCGCAGATCCCGCTCTTGCTGGACCGCCGCCGGCTGAGCCGCATGCAGTTCATGCCGCGCGAAGAGTGGGTGAACGACAGCGAGCGTCGCGTGTGCGTCGTGTGCACAAAGTCGTTTGGGCTGCGGCGCAAGCACCACTGCCGCCACTGCGGCGAAGTGGTCTGTGCCACGTGCGCGCCGCCGCGAGACGTGGACGTGAACGCATACGGACTCGCGAGCATCCGCATTTGCACGGCGTGCATCGTCCACTCGCGCACGAGCAGCGCGCAGGTCAAGCAGGACGACGTGCTCGTGTTCCACGTGCGTGCGACAGAGAGCACCCATATCTCTGGCTCCACGATGGGCTCGGACGTCGCCACGGACGACTTTGTGGACCGAGAGCTCGCGCAGAGGCACCGCAAGGTGTCTTCGGCCGACAGCAACTTTTCCATTTCCAGCGACGAAGGGAACCAGCACCACCACGATGACGAGGAGCACTACGACCAGGACGACGACGGCTACAGCACGTTTGACTTTGACCATCACGGGTACAGCGACTACAACGAGTACCACGACCACTCGCTGGTCGGATCGGTCGCGCGCGACACGCCCAGGACGATTAACGACGACGGCACGGCGGCGGCGTCCTATCGGTACTCGGACTATTCGGAGGCTCGCTCCAGCGACATGTCGTTCAGCGAGTTCAACACGCTCGCGGACGACGCGCTGCGCATCACGTCCGTGCCTCCGCGCCATGTCCAGCAGTCAAAGCCATCGGTCCCACAGACATTGGCTGACGGTCCAAAGCACCACACGGCCACGCAAGGGCTCCACGACGCCAATGATCGCGAGAACGAGGCGCCGAACCGCGCGGCGACTGCAGCGCAGCGCGAGTCCATGGACGAGTGGTTCTCCGCACGCAAGCACCCGCAGGCCAAGGCGTCACCGCCTCCTGCTCCCACATCGGTGCGGGCGCGGCAGCAGCACGAGTACCTGGACGACTGGTGTGCGCCACGCCGCCCGAGCAATGCCGCAAGCCACACGTCGTCCGGGTCGTCCATCACGCGCGAGTCCATGGACGAATGGCTCGGCCCGCGGCGACGCGACCGCAACTACTCGCATGCCAGCGCGGCGTCGTACGCGAGCAGCACGAGCGTCGGCATGGGCGGCGGCCACGATTCCAAGCGCAGCAGCAGCTCGGCGAGCAGCTCCGGCTCGCTGTTGGACATGATGTCGTCGATCCGCGAGATCCAGCACGATCTGGCCTCTGTGGGCCACCCATCGCAGCCGCACGAGCGAGCGAGGAAGGACTCACACCGGTCGCAGGTGCACGAACACGTCCATCTCGAGCGGCTCTCGGAGCAGCTGCGCGAACCGGAAGTGGCCGCGACCATGGAGCGCGAGCCGGCGCCGCCCACACCCGTGGTGTTCATGGATCCGCCCATGATGCCGCGCTCGCGAAAGCCCTCGCTTGCCACGAGTGTGAGGAGCGAGACTTCGTCGCGGCTCTCTAGCGAGCAGGGGCTTCGCGGGGGCTTCTCGGCCTGCGACATTGACATGTTCACCTGCGACAGCTTCTCGCTGCTGTGCCCCGAGACGCTCCACCGCCAGCAGGTCGCCCAAGACGCTGGAGAGCGGCGCTCGGCTCGCATCTCGAGTCTGTCGGCGGCAACAGATCTGGACGCGGACGTCGAGGACTTTGATACCATGCGCCAGTCCGAGCTCACGGCGCTGCGGCACCAGGTCCAAGTGCTCCACAAGTCGCTGGAAGACGCGACCACCAAGCTCCAGCACTACTCGACGCGGTCGGCGGTCAAGCAGCAGGCCAACTCCCTCGAGCGCGAAGTGCTAGAGCTCGAACACACGGAACGCCGCCCGCGGAAGCACTCGGTGGTCGATGACCCGGTCGTCAAGATGCGCAAGAGGCAGTACCACGCGCTGCTCGACGAGCTCCATGAGATCATGGGACTGCCGGCGCTGGCCTCGTGAGTCGGAGCGGATGATTGAGTCCATGGATACGTGTCGTGAGTTGCGTGGTACACAATACTCTACCTCCTGTTGCTGGCCTAGCAGCACTGAGAGTGCCATGTCATGTTGAAGTCAGAGTAATAAATAGCGTGGTACACATTAAACATGAGAAGTAGCGTGGTGTACACAAAGCTAGACATTAGTTTTATGTGGACCACACTACTTTCAGCTTCATGAGTCGGTGGACCAGCAGACTGTGGAAAATGGCGGTGCGTGGGATCTCCTTCGCCTTGCTGCGGCGACCATCCGCTGCTTCGCGCGCACTCCGCGCGACGGCGGCGAGGGCCTTCGCGACGGCAGCGGCGACTGCGTACACGCCTCCTCCACCCGCGTTCACTGTTTTTGACACGTGGCTTCGGCAAACGGCGCGACCGCTGTCGTCGCCGACGACCGTCCCGGAGTTCCTGGGCAGCGCGGTTCCGGCGCCACAGGACCGCCACGACACTACACCCTCCCCCGAGTTTGTTCGTAAGATCAGCGCCCTCACGCAGTGGGCTTTCAAGGCCCACGGCGAGGCCTCCCAGGCTGGGGACGATGCACGCACCCAGGAGATCCTCGTCATGTTCCAGGAGCTCGAGGCGTGGGGCAACATGGCCAAGGGCGACGTGTGGCATCACTTCTACATCCGCCAGTTCTTTCTCTCGCTTGCGCCACTCGAGACGTTCATCTCGTGCTACGAACAGCACCGCCAGGCCATGGAGACGGCGGGTAAGCGGTTCCTACCGCTGCCGTCGGTGCTGCTGTTTCGCGAGCTGTGCTGGCGCGGCCGCTTCGACGAGGCCGTGGCGGCGTACACGCGTCTGGAGCTCGGCGACCAGGAGCGACGCAGCGCCACGTCCGTGCTGAACGAGTACGAGCAGTACGAAGCGATCCGCCAGGTGTACGCGCTGCAAGCCGAGCTCGACCAAGCGCTCGGGCGAGCGACGCCGCTGCTGGACCCCGCCTTCCTTCTCACGGCGCTAAAAGAACTGGGTCTCGAGGACGAGCTGATCGAGTACTTTGAATCGCTGCCGCATGAAACCCAAGCGCGCGCGGAACTCCAGAAGCTCATCCCGGGCGCGTAAGCACAACCGACGAGAAGATGCAGAGGATGGGGGAGGTTCAACAGAGAGAGAGAGAGAGAGAGAGGAGGTTGTTGTTTCATGACCATAAAGAGAAAGAATGATTTGGGAAAAGAGAACCGATGGCGCAAGAAGATGCGCCTTTTGCCTTCTTCCAATGTAGAAACTGCTTCCCCGTCTGCTGGGAGTGTATCCTGAAGTCTCTATAGGGACTTGCCTTTGTGATCCACTAGAGAGCCTTCCCATTGCACGTGGCGATCAACTCGGCACGTCAGGGGTCGCTCCGTCCCGTAGGTACTAAACAGCCACACGCGACTCCCCGGAACAGACGCACTCAGTCCAAAGAGTCACCCTTTGCTCCCACGCAACCAGTGAACGCTCCCTTCCCGTCCACCCTTCCTCTCTCCATTCGGAGAGTTCCCTCCTCCCACTCGGCGATCTTCCAGACTCCCAACGCATTGTACGAGTACGCGATGAGCAGCTCGGAACAAGTCGTCAAGCCACCAGCTCCTTCCGCGCCGGTCGATCCGTCCACGCTTGCAATTGCGACGGCAGTGCCGGTGAGCCCCTCGAGTCCGCAGCATGTCCACATCCACATTGAGACACCGAGAGCCAATCAATCGCCCGGCTGGAGCTCGGGCATCTGCGGCTGCACGGACAATTGCTGCAACTTCTGGATGGTCGCGTGCTGCCCGTGCGTCACGTACGGCCAAGTCGCGTCGCGGATCGGCCACAATGGCTGCTGCTCGGATTGCAGCTGTGTCTGCAGCGGTCTCCTCTACGTCGTGTGCGGTGGCAACTGCATCCTCACGTGTCTGCTGCGCCGTAAGGTCGCGGCCGCCGTGGGCATTCGCGCCAACGCCTGCGACGACTTCTGCATGTCGCTGTGCTGCGGCGCGTGCGTGACGTGCCAAATGGCCAACCAGCTCGACATCCAGAAGGACGGCTGCTCGTTCGGGGCCCCTCCGCGCATGGAGACCATGGAGCGCTGAACAACAAGTAGCGCAGCTGATCACACACTCTGCAGGGGTGATCCCGCAAGCCGTGGCTATGCTGAATACTATTATCAGCTCTCATTTCTAACACGCCCTGACAGGCGTGGGTATGCTGGATGGATACGGTGATCTTCCCCTTGCTCGTTGTGAGGATTATTCTTTTTCTTGGAATGGAGTATATTGCGTTACATCAGGAGTGAACTGCGGTACCTAATATGCAAAGCTAGTGGCGTCCATGCGGTGAGGTGGATCGCCAGTGATGGAAACGATCAAGGAGTGCCCATTCGGGACGAGGGGTGGGTGAATGGTGTGGGTGCTGCGCTGCCGTCCATGGCTTTTTTGGCCGCTGCATCGGCCATCTTGTTGTAGACGCGAAGATGGTGGAACCATCGTTCGACGCTCGCCGTACAGGAGTGAGGTTCAGTGGTCACTAGTTCTGGTGGTTCTGTGGTCATCGTGTCGTACCGGTACCGATATCTTGCTCGCATGTCGAGCCGAAAGTCCTTTAAGACGCTTTTGACGGACAGGCATGTAATTGAACTCATCGACAGTGATCAATCAACCCAATTCATTGGGAACTACTACGTTTTCTATACTCCTGACATTAGATTCTACGGTTCACTTTCAAACACGAATGCGTCGAGAATGACGGGGATGTCGTAGACTGCTTCACATCCAATCCGTCGTCCTGCGGTCGGCTGGCGAGCCTGGAAGAGGGACACGAGATCCTGGAGCAGCCTCTGGACAACTCTTGCCTGCATGTTCATGGTGAGCAGCGGCCTGAAGCTCATGATGGGCCGCGTGCTCGTGAATATCAGCACCGCGTGGTACTCATTGCAGAAATGGCAGAAGGCCACGTGCTGTTTCTGGGCGGCGAGCATGACGTCATCCGAGAGCTTCTTGAAATCTGCAAAACTGCGTCGAATGCGGAAGTCCGGCTCCGTGCGCGTGGGCTTGGCCATGGTTTCGACCGAGTGACTGAGCGTCGGCTTGTGCACGAGGCGCGAGGTCGGGAGTCGGCTCTCTTCCTTCTTCTTGAAGACGTCGATAATAAAGTAGTCGGTGTTGTCCGAAGAGTCTCTCTCAGTGCCTGCGATCTCAAGCCACTCGATCGAGTCCACGCGGATCGCGGCGTCAAAGCCCTTGTGGCATCTCACCGGCATCAAGGGCTTGAGCGTCAAGGGCGGCGCGAGGCAGCAGAGCGAAGGCCGTCGAGTGCAGCAAACATCCTGCGCTGGACCTTCACACATTGTGGAGTTGAAAGAGCAAACGGTGGTGGCGGACATTGCGGTCGACAAGGGGAAATGGAGAATGACCCAGGCGGACAAAGTTGCAAACTCGCACCCCCGTCGACAGCGAGTGACGCTGGTCGAGTCGTCTGCTGGCTGCACCAATCGTTTGCTTCAATGGGCCCTACGTACATCCGCCACTTCGAATCTCCTGGTATGAGTCCGGTCCGTCCAGTGATGTGTCAATAAAAATGGTGCTTGGAGAAAAAGAAAAGTGAAGGTGCGACTGTCTCATTGTGATTGGTACAAAGCGTTCACCTGTCGCTGGCGTCACTGAGCAACTGGAGAACAAAGAGTGATGGTCAAAGGCGCATTTTTCTTGCTTCAAAGACGAGAGGGATCAACGCTCTGTACGGTGACGCCCAGCGCGTCACCGAAAATGACCTCTATCCAGTGACGCGCTGCGGGTCACTCGAAGAACTGTCGGAATCTGTGACGGGGGATGGCCAGTTCAGGACTCACGTATCAATTGTTGGCTGTCGCATCCATGCTCTTTACTCACACTTGGAGGCTCTGTACCCACGTGGCGATGTGCTCGAAGCCGCACGCGTGGGCGTCTCTCCATTGGCTAACGCCGCCTCGTTGGTCCTCCGACTCGCTGCTGCTGTGCCATCGGCACGTGTGGAAGATCCACTGGAGGACGGCGAGATGGCCGGCCAGAGCGACGTGCCGGACGGTTCGCGGTTGCGAGAGAACGCGGGACCCGCAGTCGTGGAAGTCACTCAGGTACTTGACCAGCTCAAGATCTCCGCTGCATGCCGCGGCGAAGAGAACGTGGGAGCTTGACTGGCTGGGCGGCGACGGGATTGCGCAATCGTCGCACGTGCACTCGTCCAGAGATCGCAGCCAGCGCAAGACGTCGAGCCACGCGGGGGGATTCTGTTGATTTGCGCTGGACGGCGTTTGGTGGAGAGCGGCTCGAGTGAGGCATCGCGTGCAAGTCCCTTCTCGGACTTGGCACAGCCACACGAGCACGTCGAGATGGCCGCCGCTCGCCGCGTGCAGCTTGGCTTCGTCTGCGTGCTCGCGTAGCTCTGGTCGGTTCGTGAGCAGCCACTGCACCACACGCAAGTGGCCGTTGCCCGCCGCCGACGTGAGTGCGTCCTTGGTGCAGTCTTCGGGGCGGTTCCGGTGGAGCCAGTCGATGATGTCCACGTGGCCATGTGCAGCGGCGTCGTCCATGGCTCTCGTCGTCGCCCCTGCCGTGGAGTGAGCGTGGAGCCACTGGACGACGCGCAGGAAGCCGTGTCTGGACGCCGCCACCATGCTGTCGGTCGCGTCGCCGTCGATGCCGACGTGGTGCATCCACGTGTAGATCTCAAGCAGCGTGTCCTCAGACTTCGGGTGGTTCCGCAGATGCCACAACGACGGCGTGACACCGTGGTTGAAGTAGAGCCACTGCAGCATCCGCAGGTTGCCCGCCCGCGAGGCCTCTGTGCGCACAACGTCTCGAACCGTCTCGCTGCAGTTGATCGTGTCGCTCATCGCGGCGTCGTGCCAACCGAGGAGGAGCTCTTCACTACTCGCGATCCTCTGCAGCTTGTGCTGGAACGAACCACACTGGCCACTGGACAGCAGCGCGTCCACGACGCCCGCGTGGCCAAAGCACGCCGCGTGGATCAGCTTCCGCTGAACGTTCTTTTCACCGGCGATGCGGAACTCGCTGGCCAGTAAGAACGCGACGATCGCTGTGCTGCCGTCTTCGACCGCGCGCGTCAGCACGAGTTCCCCTGTTCTCCTGGACAGTAGCCTCCGCGCGTGAAGCCACTGCACGACCTCGACGCTTTGCACCATGAAACGCCAGAGACGGCCGACATTGCGCTCCGTGAGACGGGCGTACACGTCGCTCTCGAGGAGCCAGCAGAAGATGCGGAACGGGTCCTTGGCGCCGACACACGGCAGCGCTGCGAGCAGGCAGCCCGAGCAGAGATTCGAGGCGCCCGCGGCGCAGCACTGGCGGTCGCGGCGGTGCTCCACGACCCACTGGACAGTCTCGAGCGAGCCGTAGCGCAGTGCGAGCCCGAGCGTCGAACCAAAGACGGCGGGCGGCGCAATGGGCGCGTGCACAAAGAGCGGTTCGGGGTGGCATGCGTGGATGCGCTGGGCCATGCGGAGATCGTCGTTCTCGAGCGCGGCCTGCAGCGCCCGCGCGAGCCAGTGGTCGCGCAGCGCGGGCGCGACGGGCGCGTCCTGGGTGATCCGAAGATACACGCGATCAAAGAGCCGCACGGAGCCGCTGGCGGCGGCGGCAGCGAGCGTGAACAGCACCGAGACATCGAGTAGCTCGGTCAGCAGCGTCGTGACGTGCGTGAGCGGCACGAGCCGCGCGTCGGCGCGCAGGAGCCCCGAGGCGACGAGTGTCACCGGTCGAACTTGCATCCCCGTGTGTGTGTGTGGGCAGTGGTTTCTTGAACTGACGATGGACGGAAGCCCGCGCGATCTTCTCCTTCTCCCCCTTCTCCTACGTGTCCCATCGATCGGCAACGGATAAAAGGGACGCGACTCTGTCCGTCTTCAACTACAGTACAGTACAGTGGTTGGCAATGCCATGATGTCACATCATGATGAGGAATCGCCGGATGTAAAGAGAGGGTTCAAGCTCTTGAACCCATCAAGCACGGGATCAGTGGTGCATTCTGACGTCCAATACCAGTAAAACACCGGTTTTGGAGGGTAGGGTCCACGATTGATGGCACATCTTCTGGCGCCGGGAAGAGATTTTTTTGGAACGAAGGACCCTTCGGAACAATAACCTCTATGAACCGATACTCGTCAAAAACAATCCCAACATTTATCAAATCTACTAATCTTTGGAGACTTGTCAATGCATATACTGTGAATTACGGTATAGTTAGTAACTCCGGCTGACCTTCGATCGCCACGTGGTCCTGTCCCGTGTGCAGCGCTTCAACCAGCGCCTCCTGCAACGCGCCGTCCCAGGGTCTGGAACGCCACTGGATTTTTTCTTAGGGGCAACGTGCTAGACAATCCACTGCAGCATCGGCAAGTGTCCCGCCCCCACAATGCCCAGCAGCTCTTGCTGCCTGATCGTCACGTCGTTCTTCTCTCGGTCTTGTGCATAGAGATACTTGACAAGGTCGGGGTCCGCCGCGAGAGCGCGATCCGACACGCTCAGCGACGACACGTTCTCGTCGCGTGACGGACAGCTCGGGCACGGCGGCATCGCGTGCGACTCGAGCCACCGGAGAACGTACGGACTCGGCGGGTATCCAGCAGCCCTTCTCACCGGGGAGAGAATCGCCTGTGCGAGGCACGCGGAGCAAATACCCGCGCATCCGTTCGTACGATCGAGAAGCCACACGAGCACGTCGAGGTGGCCGCCTTTCGCGGCATGCATGGCCGCCGACGAGACGTCGCCCTCGGTTCGGTGGGTGAAGAGCCACTCGACAGTGTCGAGATCTCCTCGGTGAGCGGCCTGGTCCATCGCGCGAACGGTGCACCCTTCGCTTCGGTTGGCATGGAGCCACTTGATGATGGTCAGCTGTCCGCTCGCGGCGGCGGCATCCATCGCCCCCGGTGTCCAGCACCAACTCGGAGCGCGTTGGTCGAGCCACTCGAGCACACGAAGGTATCCGCTCCCGGCCGCAGACGTCACGTCATGTGGGTGGAGTCGGTCCATGAGATCGACCGACTCGAGCCACGCGTAGAGCTGCAGCACGGCCGCTTGCGGTGGCATGTGCTGCCATGGCAGACCCACCAGAGTGGTCGTCGTGCCGTGGTCGTTGGCATTGAGCCACTGGAGCATTTCGACGTTCGCATCCACGTAGGCGCCCATGCGGATGAACTCGCTAACGGTGAAGGGCGCGACACTCGGGTCGCCGGCGCAGTCTCGACTCCATTGCAGGATGCGGGGGCCGCCTGGCCGCACAGGCGCCCACTCGAACTCGTGCTGGAAGGCATCGCACTCTCCGTAGGCGATCAGCGCGTCCACGATTCTCTCTTGGCCAGACGTCGCGGCTCGAATCAGCTTCATCTTGACGTTCGCGGGGTGCAGTCGGAACCCGTGCTCCAGCAGATACAGCGCCGTCGCTGGCTTGCAGTTCGTTACGGCGTCGCCGAGCAGCTCCTCACCGAGTGTCTCATCAATCAACTTGCGCTCGTGAGCCCATCGCACGAGGTCCGCACTGAGCTCGAGAGCGCGACGCAAGAGCTGGAGCCGCCGCGCGTCCATGGGCGGGAGTGCGCCGGTCTCGAGAAGCCACACGACGATGCGGACCACGTCGCGGTGTCCGATCACGCGCAGTGCCGACTGCAGACACCCGCGGCAGAGGTGCTGGACGCCGGGCCCCGCGCACTGGCGGTCGCGGCGGTGGGCCACGACCCACTGGACGGTCTCCAGCGTGCCGCACCGCAGCGTGAGTCCGAGCGTCGACGCTCGCGTCACCGAGGTGCCTGGCTGCGTGGCGAGCACGAAGAGCGGCTCGGGGTGGTGCGCGTGTACGCGCTGGGCCATGGGCAGGTCGTCCCGCTCCAGCGCCACTTGCATGGCGCGGGCAAAATAGAAGTCGCGCAGCGCCGAGTCGGCATCACTCAGACGCACGGCGACGCGATCAAAGAGGCGGGTCGAGCCGCTCGCGGCCGCGCGTGGCAGCGTCAGCGCGCGCGGCACGTCGGCGAATTCGCTGATGAGCTGCGCGAGCGGCGCGAGACGCGGCGCGGCCCGCAGCACGCCCAGCGCCACGGCGGCGGTCGGCGGCGGCAGATGGCTCATGTCCGCGGCGTTGAGTGGATCTCAAAGTACAGGCCGAGCCCATGGAGTCGCTGGTCTGCTGGCTGCATGCGCATGGGCTTCCGTGTCGGCAGGCGGCGCCGCGGTCCCATGGATGGCGCGGTCCTCTTGATCCGGACGCAGCGTGCTAAGTTTCTTTTCTCAAGGGCTCATCATATTGCACATAAAAAAGACAGATCAAGTAGCCGTTTCGCAGATCTTTCGGCATGTTGCAATCTAACCAAACGTAGTACGCTGCCCTCGGATGATGTGGGCCAATCTGATGGACCCCCACCATCCAAGGGCAACATACTACCTTTGGTTACTTTTCTGGACTCAGTGATCTCTTGAAGCAACACTCAGTCGCCATTCTTTCTCTGTCTTCTTCCCCAGTGATGGGCCAGCACGCGTATAACCAGTGCCCGCTGGCGCCGCCACTGGCGCTGGTCACGTGCGGTCTGCTGCGCGCCGACGCTCGACTCGCCTCGCTCGACGGTGTCGTCGCTCTGTTTACGCAGTACCTCGATGTGTCGCCACTCGTGTCGCTTCCCGAGGCCGCCGCGAAGGGCTCCGTGCGGCTCTTTGACTGCGTCGCAACGCGCGTCTTAGCGGACACTACCAGTAACAAAGCCCACGTGGACTTCTGGTTTGCGCGGGCCCTACAAGCTGCGCTCGAGAAGGATGACCTGGCGATCCTGAAGCGCATCCACGCGTTCCACCTAGCGCCGCTCTATGTATCCGTCCCCGTGATCCCGCCAGTCTTGTACGCAACGTCGCTCGGCGTCGCCTTCAAGAGTTGCACACTGGAGACGGTGCAGTGGCTCATCGAAAACCGAGCAGATCGCGCGTGCTGCTCGCCGGGTGTCCGCAACTTCTGCCGCGGCTGCGTGCTCGAGGCCACCAGGAGTTTCGGCGACCGAGACGCCTTCCGCATCATCGTGTGGCTGTTCGAGAGCGGGATCCTGAGCAAGGCGTCACCCAAAGGGACAAGCCAGGCCTTGTGGCGGCCCATGCAGCTGAGCTCTCGGCTTGCGCGTTGGGCCGTAGATCAGCAGCTTCTCTCACAAGAGGCCTCGATACAGCTGATCTATTCAGTGATCAGCCAAGGTCGAGCCCACGACGCCATGGAGCTTCTCGATCTCATCAATGCACCCATGCCGGCCGCTTCGGCGCGTTCCCTCTTGATGCTTGCGTCGTTCCGTGGCCTCAGTGACGTGGCCGAGAAACTGATCTCCCAGGGTCACTGCCGCGAGTTCCAGCACAAGTTTGTGTTCGCTCCCTCTGGACGGGGAGCCGCCAAACTTGTTCAATGGGGTCGCGAGTTCATGGACGAGCGAGGACCAGATCACGAGCCTGCCGCAGCATGGATCTGCTGTGAAACGGCGTCACGCTGTGGCAACTTGGTCGCGTTGCAGTGGCTCTTCCACGAGCGAGGCGTTCCACCCAATCCTTCTCAGCTGGTTAGCGACGTCGAGGACGAATCCACTGTGCTACAGGTCTACGCGTGGATGCACGCAATGTGGATGGAGCTGCCGATCTCCTTCATGGACAGCGCTGCAGGCAAAGGCTTGCTCAACGTTGTCAAGTGGCTTCACACGCATTCCCCGGCCGGTTGCACGAGTGCAGCGATGGACAGTGCGGCTGGCCACGGTCACTTGGAGGTCGTGCAATGGCTCCATACCAACCGATCGGAGGGTTGCACGACGCACGCTTTGAACAGCGCCACCAACAACGGCCATTTGCATGTGGTTCAATGGCTCCTGCAGCACTACCCCCATACGAGTGACGTGCCAGAGGCCATTCGTCACGCGGCCGCCTTCGGTCAGCTAGATGTGCTGGTCTGGCTGACGCATACGTATCCCGAGGAGATGTGTACGCGGTGCATTGCCGATTCAGTGCTGAACGGGACTTTGATGAGCATGGGCCGGGTGAAAAGCATTGACGTCTTGCGCTGGAACGACTCCCAACGGGTGGTGCTGTGTGGATCGTGTCGCGCCACTGCTGCGAGGCATCTGTGTGGTGCGATGATCTCCCTCTCGTACGAAGGAGACTTGGAGATGTGCAAGTATTTGTATCGTTTCCACCGTGAGAAGCTGCATTTCGCAGACCCCGCGAAGACGGTTCGGCGCGTCGCGCAGGGTGGCCACTTGGGTATGCTCCAGTGGATTGATGCGACGTTTGGGGGTCATGACGTTGATGAGATGGATCGGTGGGACCGAGACTGGACGGCGGCGATAGAAGAAGCGGAAGAGTTTGACCAAGACCACATTCTGGCGTGGATTCACGGCATTCGAGCTGCTGACTAGTGAGATTGACGAAGCTGCTCGTCCCCAGCTTCTCTTTCTCACCGACCAGTAAAGCAGAGTTCACGTTTCACAAGAATCCATTTCATCTCGTGGGTTGACCCCGTGAGGGAGAGGGAGGTCTCTGTTCGAGTTTGAGGAGTGATTGATTGATGGGTTACACCAAGTTACGTTGCTGGGAGAAGGACTCGATCACCACCACAAGCGACGCCGCAGCGACGTTGGAGATGAGGATTCCCTGGCGCGTCGTCGCGAACCAGAGTCGCCGCTCGCGCTTGTTCGGTACGGACTGCTGCGCGCCGACCCTCGGCTCGTTCCGCTGCGCCACGTCGTCGCGTTTTTCACGCAGTTGCTCGACATATTGTCGTTGATTTCGCTGACCAAGGCCGCCGCGATGGGTTCCGTTCGGCTCTTCAACCGCGTTGCGAGTCGGTTCATGATGGACACAACCCTCGACAGGCCACAGATCGACTATTGGTTTGCGCGCGCGATGCAAGCTGCGCTCGAGCAGGACGACTTGGCGATGGTACAGCGCATTCACGCTCTGTACCCCGAGCCGCTGTTTGTGCACGTCCCATCGGTACCGAAGATACTGTACACTGACGCTCTCGGACTTGCGTTCAAGTACGGCACGGTCGAGACGGTGCAGTGGTTTGTCGAGCACCGCTCCGACCGCGCTTGCTGTGCGCCGGGGATCCGCAACTTCTGCCGCGCATGCTTGGAAGAATCCCTTCGAAGTGTCGGCGATCGAGACCCGTTCCGCATTGCAAAGTGGCTGTTTGATTGCGGCCTCGTGAACATGGTCAACGAGCACCGAGTAATGGATTCGATGTTTTACTTCATGCACAAGAGCCCGGCGGTCATCCGATGGCTTGACGAGCAGAAGCTGCTGAGTCGGCAGGCTGCCTACGGGCAGCTTGACTATGCCATCCGGGAGCGACGCGCACAAAACACGATGGCTCTTCTGGACTTCATGGCCTCGCCCATGGAAGTCGGCTTTGCCGAGAAGTGTCTACTAGCCGCATCCTTTGCCGGCCTCGATAACGTAGCAGAAAAGCTGATCTCGCGCGGGCATTGTGACCAGTTTCAGCACAAGTTTCGTCTGGCGCCGGCCACAGACGGGGGCAAGAACCTCGTGCAATTGGGAGCCGCCTTCATGAAGAAGAAGATGCCACGGAGCGGTTCAACTCGTGCTGAGGTTTGCTGCGACGCTGCGACAAGCGCTGGCAATTTGGAGGCGTTGCAGTGACTGTTCAGTGAACGCGGTGTTCGCCCAAAACGGTGGATGCTCGAGGGCCGAGTCGAAGACGACACCACGCTGCTGGCGAGTGGATGCAAGCCGCCGAAAAGGGGTTTCTCGACACGATCAAGTGGCTCCACGAGCATACGACGGCCGGCTGCACAAGGGAAGCGATGGACAACGCGGCAAGCAACCGTCATTTGGACGTTGTGCAGTGGCTCGCCAAGCACCGACCGGAAGGCCATGACTGCTGCCGCTGGTAACGGTCATTTGCAGGTCATCCAATGGCTCCATGAGCATGTGAAGGCAACCTGAAAGAAGCGATGGCCCACGCTGCCCACTACGGTCATCTACACGTGCTTGTGTGGCTGGCGCGTGTCTCTCCCGAAGACAAGTGCACGGGATGCCTGCTGGACGTGGTGTTCAACAGAACAATGGATATCCTGCGCACTTGCACTAGCATCGACGTCTTGCGCTGGATCAATCAACAGCCCACTGCTTTGTGTGCGTCGTGTCAGGTCAATGAAATGCGCCCGTCCGGTGCGCTGGCCAGGGTCGCCAAGGCTGGCGACCTCGAGTTGGGTAACTATTTGTACGACGCCCACCGCGCGCACGTGTTTTTCACGGACCCAGTGGAGGTTGCCTGACTCACAGCGCAGAACGGCCACTTGGGCACGCTTCAGTGGATCTACGCGCGCTTTGGAGTCGACGACGTGCGAGAAGAGGACGCAGATGATGCCGAAGGTTGGGGCGAAGACTGGGCCGAGGTCGTCATTGAGGAAGCGGAGGATTCGGTCATAAGGACATCCTCGCATGGGTCCATAGTCTCGATGAGGACGAGACCATGCCGTGAGCTCCGTAGCTGAATGTGGTCAATTGCATGTGATGGATTGGAACGATTCCCATCTACTTGTATCTGAAGATGCTATTTGATTTAAGAATGCCTCCAGTCATGGAGGGGCGAATCTGAACGTTTGATGAGAATCGATGAGAGTAAGTGATGTGTTGTGTTTTTGGGATACTTTGACAGTGCCACCTTGAACCCGCTGAACCCGCACTTGGTCACTAGGGGTATCATGGAGGAAGAATGAGTTGCGTGCCGGGTAATACTAGTACTGCGTAGTAGTAACATACAAGCTCTCTGTTTCTTTCTCGCTTCTCTTCTTCAGACGCGGTCCATGGCATCCTCACACGGTGGTGCCGACGGTTTCGCGAGTAGCCCCTCTGCTTGCTCTTCTTCTTCCTCCTCTTCGTCTCGATGTGGCTTTCCTCTTGTCGCGGGTGTGTCATCCGTGCGTGTTGTCGTGCTGACAACGTAGCACAAGTCGCAGCCGCGCACGCAGCACTCACACAACACTCGCCCTACACACTCGCAGTCGTCGGGGTCACAGCACCTGCTGTTACTGTCCAAAGAGCAGTCGCAGTCGCCGTTGCGGCCGCCGCTCCCTCGATGCCCAAACGCTAGGCACAACATGATTAGTGCTGCGATGATCGCCGCGAGAATTGCGAGCAGTACCAAGTCGATGTAAAAGTTGATCACGCCGAGCATGTACTCGTCGGGTGACATGGCCCGGTGCATGGACGCCACGTCCACCGCGAACCACAGCACCAGCACCAGCTGGAACAGCATCGAGTGCGCGACGTTGGGGTCGCTCAGCACCCGCCAGCCACCGGCGCACAGGAACACAAAGCACGCAGCAACGTAGGCGATCAGACTCAGACTCAGCGTCGACAGGACTTGCTCGTCCTCGCCATCTTTGGCGTCTGCTGCGACAGCGTCAACTAGCGACTGTGTTAACGACGCCACTGTCTCCCGTCGACGTCGCACACCGCAGAGCGCGGTCATGACGGCCACGCCGACCAGCGAGAACGCGCAGTTGAGCACGACGAGATCCGAGTCGAGCTGCACGCCGATGGCAACAAAGACGCCGCTTTGTGCGGCCGTAAACAGCAGCAGCACGAGCCAATTGAGCGGGAACTGTTTTCGCACGGTCACAAGCGCCGAGAGCAAAGCGAGGGCCGAGGCGGCAGCGGCAAAGATCCAGACTGTGTCCTTCGCGTCGACGATCTCGGCGGCAAACTGCTTGGCCGATCGCGACCAGCGGAAGGCCCGGCAAACGCACGTCACAGCGAGCAGCTGCAGTGCAAAAATGACAAACATCTTGCGGCGAAACGCGACCTGCAGCGCGAGCGGAAGCCGCGAGACCGCGCCCATGGACACGCGTTCGAACGACCAGTCGCGGTCGCGGCTGTCGAATAGCCGCAGCGTTGCGGAGACGTCCATGAGCTGCCAGCGCGCCGTGAGGTAGAGGAGGCGCGGACTTGGCGCATCGACCGCGTGGTTGGTACCGTAGCTGTTCGCCATGGAGCTTGGAGGTGTTGGTGTCTGCAAGAGAAGAAATGGGAAGTGTGGGTGATGGGGGGTGAACTTCATAAGTGATCCACACTCGCATACTGTATTTTGCCCAATCATAACAAACGTCTTTCGGACTTACCACCACTCTGAATACGCTGGACGATGATTGGCTCAACGGGAGTGATATATCTCGAGAAATCTAGCCGCAGGTTTTCAAATAGGGCTCGGTGTCACTTTGCAGTGACGCTTGAGAGATCACGACGAAGGCTGCGTGACACCATTGGTCGCCCTTGCACATCCAGCGAAGCGCCGTCACCGTCGTTACACAAAGCACTCTATACACGCAGGTGACGGCGGCAATGGTAGGAGCATAAGGCTGAGATCTGAGTAACAAAAACATGTCTCCTAGCGAGCCAAACCCAACACGCGTGAAAAGTAGCGCCTTTGCCCAGAAGGCGGCAGTTCGACGTGCCACAATAGGATACATACGATGTCGCGCGTGGAGCAGTTCGTGATTGAAGGAGCAGTGGAGTTCTGTCATGGTCC
>JAADWA010000543.1:0-20923 GCA_023335935.1 Pythium phragmiticola
ATTGCTTTTGGACGCTCTCGCTGATTGTCATGATGAAAGCGGGAAATAAACGATGGGGTAATGGCTCGGAGTTTCTTTGTTGTGGGGTGCTCGCTAGCGGGGAGATCTGAGAGTGAGAATGCGATGTGAGCCATGTTAGCGTAAATGGGTACAAGACTACATCTCATTGACGGTCTCTGTGGAGAACTCATTTATGGTTCACCATGCATGCCCGTCATCGTCTGCGAGTGCTAATTCCTCCGTGAGCGACCATCACTCATATCAATGCTCTTGAATTCTCCAAGCAGTTTGGGGCGGAAGACTGCGCGTACCACTTTTGATTTCCAGTACAATGGGTACATGCACCCAGTTCGTTTCTGACCACATAGTCGGTCAGAACCAATGACAATGCATGTGGGGTGTCGATACCGCATAACGCCACCTTGTGGCACTCCCACTTAAACACCCCTGCCGACCTCGCAAGTGTTTTTAATCCAGTTATATTTGGTTAAGAAACGATCTCAAACATGCAGTTACAGCAATTTCGAGTGTCGTTATGGGAACCTTCGATTTTACCAGTGCTAGTTCGGTACACTACGATGAAATGCAACTCGCTCAGCTTCTGAGGCCATAACAATGAAACCACGAGGTTTCCACAAAATTCGAGCGGATTGCATTTGATTTACTTCATGTTTTCGGGTTGCGTTTCCAGACGTTGACTAGGCTCCAATACTATACACGGATCGGTTGGCTGGTTCTAAACGGCCAAGCATTGCGCCTTGAATTGTTTCCAGGAAACGAGGAATGTTCGCTGAGGAGGACGGCCCACCCCATTACAGTACTGATGAACTGTACGTCACACACCCAATCCAGTGAATATTAGACGAGATTCTTTTGGTGTTAACGCCTGCGTTTTCACATAATATCTCAACCCAGGACTATGGATCGCAGTGCTGATTCTGTCGCACGGAGATCAAGTGCTGGCTTTCCGTGACAATGGTCCCCAAAGCACAAGATCAAAACGCAACCACACAGTCGTAAAGAGGTACTGGAGTAGCGACTCGATCTCCCAGTCGGCGCCAGCCGACCAAGCGCCAACCATCCCATTCCATTGATTTTCGGCGCACTGTTCAATGGACTGATCGATGAGGGGCGACACCTCCGTTACTGTTGTACTCTACCGTTACTACTGTCATAAACATCATACTGTATCTTACCTGCTGGGATTGGCGTGTCTGTGTCCGATGTAAATGTCCTCGATGTGACGTGAGCCACAAATTTCGTACCCAAAGTGTCCGGGTCGCGTCGAGAAGTGCAGGGCCGGCGAGCTGGATTTGGTGTCCATGGCCGTGATGGCGAGTGTGTCCGCCATGCGGTTGGAAGCCCGAGCGTGGTGCGACCAGCGACGAATGTCGAGCTGGTCCGCGAGGGGACGGACTTCAGCGTAGAGCGCCCGCAGGCGGCCGTTCTTGGGGGTCCGATAGTGGCAAAGCTGGTCGAGCACTAGTGCGCTATAAACGACGACTTCCAGCACCGGCCATCGATAGCGTAGTGTCGCGCGGAGATCAACGAGCAGTCAACACTGCACCATACACTCCCAAAAGCTGTACATTATGTGTAGCAACATACTTAAATAAAGCTCATTTCGAGCTATCGAGGCCACTGCAGTCTGCAGTGCAGTGGGACTGACTGAACAGCGTTCATACGTACGTACAGTGCAGTCTGCACCGTACAGTACTATACTGTATCCTCAAAGGAATCCGCAACAGTACATTACCACAAGAATGAAACTGAGTCCTTCTCCCCATCAAGTTTTTGGCTCAGACAGTCCAGCCTCCTGCCAGCTTGGCAGGCTTGCCTGGGAAAAGCCTGGTTCACTGTACAGTGTACTGTACTGTAGTGCCAGGTTTTTCGAATGCAGAAGAGCTCTGGCTCAACATACATACTGTAGACACTGAGACACAAAGCCAGGCCAGTACCACTGTTAAGATGACGAGTTTGTGGCTCACAATGTACGGAAGCTGAGATTAAAAGCCTGGCCTGTCTTTGTTAAATAAGTCACTTCTCCAAGAGTCACTCAGCACTACACGTACAGTAATGTCCGTACACACGGTATATGTACAGGTCTATTTTACAGTACATTTGAACGACTTTCGCCATCTACTATTACGTAGAACGTTCAAGTACTAGCACCGTTGATGGCGAAACTCGATTCAGCGCAAGAGGAGAGGCTGCTGTCAATTGACATCCCATTCTAAGTGATCTATTTTGGCAATGCTGTGCTCTGCATCGAGCAGAAGCTCAATGCATTCAAGAGCTTGAAGAAGGAACTCAGAGCCACCGTCACTGGAGAAACCAAACAGGCTCTTTATGCGCTTGAAATAGTACTACGAAACTAAACGGATACCGAGCTGGTGGACCATGCCTGAGTGTGGATACTCCGCGACAGATCATCGCAAGTGAGGGGTGCTGCAAGTTCGTCCGGGAAAGGCACTGGTCCCAGGCAGGCCAGGATTTCGTCAAACTCCTGATCGAGAAAACTGGCATCGAATCCGGACGAGCATGCGTCAAGGGGACTGGCGCTCACAAACACTGAGTCCTGTACTCGCATCGAGTTGTGGGAGAACCTTTCGTTGACGAGGCAAACGGTGTTAGTGGCTTGAGCTTGTCGTCGCAACTTCGGCTGCTTAGGCGCCTTCGGTTTCGCTTGCATGCGACGCTCAATCTTCTGGCGGTACTTTTGCGCGTGTGTCATAGTCTGACGTGCTGATTTGGTGCCGACAACTTTTGCCACCTCCTTCCACGGCCCATTCGGGAACATCTCGAGGCCGTGGAGGAATCGCTCGTGTTCGTCGCTGCTCCAGAGGTTGGATCGAAATATGGGCTTGTTGCGTGTAGGCACGATCGCGCCCGTGAATTCGCATCGCCGCTCATACTGCGGCACGACCGAGAGCGGGAGACGTACGAGTTCGCCCACGGCTGAAGACGCATCGACCGTGGCAAAGAGAGTCGTGTATGTACGCGAAGTAATCACCATAGTGCTTCCGCCGTTCGTTAGGTCCGTGGTCGTTGCTTCGAAGCAAATTTAGAAATGAGCTCTTGGTGCATTGGCACCGAGCATGACGGATCTGCTGCTTTGCCCACACCTCGTCGCCGTACTAGTATGACGTCCCAGACCTTTGTCGCCTGGAACCTGTGAATCAACTCAACAGTACAGTACACGCGACTCTCCGCACTATTGCACTAGAGTGCGACAAGTGGAATTACAGTGCTTCCGCTGGGTTCGACTGTTTGGGCTCCAAAGAGCCGAACCCAGCTGTAGTTATTTCTCGTTCTGGAATGATGGCCCTGTGTATTATTCATTTTTTGATCGTCACTTGACCTGTCAAGGTTTTCGCACTGAAGTGGGCAGTCGCCAAACTTTTTTTCCAAGTGGATTGGCTTGAATCTAGGCGAACATCGCAGCTGCACGAGGACGTGTACAATGCTGAACGCAGCCGAACAGGTTCGCAGTGTGTGAAGCAGAAGCAAGAACATACGATGGAGTCACGGAGAATCAGCTTTATAAATCATGAGAGGAGATGATTCATGGAGTATCCAGGGTTACTCGAAAAAGAGAAGCTCAACGTAAGAGTTTAGAGTTGGAGCAGACGTTGACGTTCAAATTGTTTGAAGCACAATTGTACAGTACTGTATCAGTCACTCGAATCACACCTCGAGTGATGAAGTCCACTGCTCCGCACAGAACAGTAAATGCGATGCAGCACTACACCATATCATGCCGAACTCTGGAAATCCAGAATCTGGACGACGCATTTTGGGGTAACAGCACAGTACAGACTTGGTTGGGCAGCACACTAAGGATATTTTTGTTTGCCGTGGTCTCACGGCAAACAAAAATATCCTTATCGAGAAACCTGGAGTTGATCTGAGCTATTAAGCGTGTAGAGGGGGATCTTAGCTGTCGATAGAGCCCCTCAGAGCCTTTAAAAGTGGAGTTGATGGCGAGATATCAACTTCTTCTCGAGGCACCTATTCAAAATTTGAGATTTTTACGTACAGCATTGGTGCATCTCTGCTGCGAATCGCAGCAGAGACGCACCAATGCTGTACACAGCCTGCGATCTTTTCTGATTGAGTCATCGTTGTGCACATGTATGCGGCTTATTGGCTACGCTACACTCAGTATTAATTAAAGCTGAGTTGGCACTACCAACTTAGAAGGTCCAACTCAGCATTGCTCTAAGTGCACTGATGACGGCACACACATTTTCTTTTAGCATTGGAGACAGACAGCGAAGTGTATCAGCTCGGTGCCTCGCCAGCCACAAATGTGCTACCTAGACAGTGGGATCTCAGTGTCATTGTCGCATGTATTCGACCCTCAGACGATGCCCGTAAGTACCGGTACAGAAATCAGTATCATCGGGATGTGGGTACGTACGTGCACATGCTCACGGCCAATGCGCTCGATATGCTAAACACGGCGGCGCGCACGGTGGACAACCATGCTGGACGTACAGTTTGCGATTCACTTCTTGTTCTTGTTCTTAAACGTAAACAAAAATAAAAGAACTGTTCTGAGAGTAAAATTGAAATAAAACATGTATGACCACACTTTATGCGTAAACGCTGTAAGATGGGCAGTCTGAAGCCGTGTGCTGCTCATTCAGAGCTGACGGGTCTAAGCTCGTGAGAAGCGCAGTAAATTCCTCGTCGAGGAAGCTCATGTCGAGCTGATTGTTATAAACTTCGGTCGGGCTCCCGATTGATTGGGCTGTGCGACCTTCTTCAATGGGGTTCCAGATGACTACCTCATCGAAAAATGTCATCGTCGCTGTTCGTGCAGTATCCGTGGCGCAGTGATTACTGAGCCGGTGGGCACTCCGGAGCGAATGCTTTCCCGAAGGCTTTTTGGAGTCCTTCGATTTTCCTTGCATTCGACGCTCAATCTTCTGCCGATACTTCTGGGCGTGGGTCATGGTCTGGCGCGTCGACTTGGTACCGACAACTTTGGCCACTTCCTTCCACGGCCCATTCGGGAACATCTCGAGGCCATGGAAAAACCTTTCGTGCTCGTCGCTGCTCCAGAGGTTGGATCGAAATAGAGGCTTGTTACGTGTGGGCACGATTGCGCCAGTGATCTCGCATCGCTGTTCATAGTGCGGCACAACTGAGAGCGGCAGGCGGATGAGTACGCTGGACGAGTTGGAAGTTGCGGCAGGTGAGGCAAACAACGTCGTGTAAGTGCGCGAAGTGATGACCATAGTGCTCGGAGTGGAATAGTGCTTGCTACGAGGGAGAGATTTGGAAACTGAGAACCTGGCAGGGAGGATCCAACCACACAAACGCGCTAGGATGACTGGGCTGATTTCATTTGTTTCCACTAGTGTCGTTTTATAGTAGTGCAGAATCACGTTAAACGTGGGGACAGAATTGACGTTCCTTCACCTCACAGCACTGACCCCAACGGTCGCAACACCGTACCTACTGTGCCTATCTCAGTGAAGAGGTCTGTCGATGGCTGGGAAGGAAATGAACTGTGAAGTTTTGATAGAAGGTCAACAACACTGGTGTGACGACCGTCATTCCTTTTGGTGAGCTTTCTAGAACCAGATTTATCGAAAGCGATGAAAATTTCGAGTTTTCCGTATACAGTAATTTGCAGATGTGACCAGGAAGACCCAGTGTGTTGAGTGTTTTCTAGTGCCCTCAAGATTGCGGGTGCTCAAAGCACTGTGCCTTGAGTTCAGAGCAACCGCAGGATTGTGTTGCTTGCGGGAATTCGTCGCTCGAGAGAAGAGACGGGCGACACGTCATGCAATGATGATCAGCACAGCATCCCCGTACAGTACGTACAATGGCAACCAGCGAAGATCAAAATTTCGTCCTTGAAGCAGTGAATTCCGTAAAGCACATCGTTTATGATTCTGCACAGGGATGTCAAAATTCGACTCCAAGATAGATAACAGGACTTTTGCAGTCGGTTGCAATCACGGAGGGATCCGATTTCCACCTAGGTACCGCAATGGCGCACCTACAGCTCAAGATACGGGAACTCCACGTGATGCACTCACCACCAATGTGTGATCAGCGAAGTTGCGCTGTATCCGGGCGCTGAGCTGGTGGCAGATTTATTTTGCAACATCGGATTGCTTCCGTCCACCAACATCACACATCAATCATGTTCACGTGCAACTGCAGAAATCAGCCCGAATCTTTTATGACCGTTGTGCAGATGAGTTATTTCAAAGTCACTGGTGCAACTTGGTGCATAGTCGGTACTGCTGGGATTGTGCGCGAAAACCCTTGATGACCCTTCGGGTCCCGGGCTTCAACATCAATTCTCTCGCCGTCGCCCTCGCGGGCTTCTCGCGGTGTGGTGATGCTCTCGACGTGTTGCTATGTAGTGACTGTCGCTCTTGTGAGTTTCTTGCTTGGCCTTCTTGCCATTGAAACAGCGACACCTTTGCGTGTGCCTTGATACCGCTACTTCTCGCGCGTGCTGGCCCCATCCCCTCGCCAGTATTAACCGTCGCCATCACGACCCTTAGCGACTTCTCTGCAGATTTGTAGCAATGAACAGCCTGAGCGGCTCGTGAATAGTCGACTTAAACGACCCTTGGAGAAACTAAGAGACTTCGCTTGAGGGTGGGCCGCCTATTCGGAAGCTAACCCGGTAAGTACTTGTGTGTACTTAACTATATAATAGAACAGGTATACAGCGCCGATGATCTCTCTCCGCGATAGTTACCAGACATGAGAGAGGGAAACATAAGAAAAACTTAGTTTGTGTGTTTTACATATACCTACGTAGAATTCTACCATGCCTGAGGGCATACATTCTGCATATCCGGGGCATGCGCAGACATATTTTCGTACTGCTGTGCCGCCGGCTTCAAGGCTGCAAGAAGCGTGTCGAACTCGACGTCAAGAAAACTCGTGTCGAACGCATCAGTACACGCTTCATTCGGACTGGTAACCGGGATTGTGTTGCATGCCAGCAACCCCTCTGCAAAGCTTATCACTGAGGTGTCCGACTGCATCGGTTCATGAAAGATGGCGGTGAACGTGAGGTGCGGGATAGCTGTCGGCTGCGAAGCTCGTTTTCGGGACTTCTGCTTTGACGATATCGGTTTTGCTTGCATGCGACGCCTAATCTTCTGCCGGTACTTCTGTGCGTGCAACATGGTCTGGCGCGTCGACTTGGTGCCAACGACCTTGGCTACTTCCTTCCATGGACCATTCGGAAACATCTCGAGACCGTGAAGGAATCGCTCATGCTCATCACTGTTCCAGAGATTGGAGCGGAAGAATGGTCTGAGTGGGGCGAGCGTGCCCGTGAGCTCACAACGCGCCTCGTAGTACGGAACAGCAGAGAGTGGTAAGCGCACGAGTGTGGCCGAGTTGAAAGTGGTGGTGGCTGGCGCGAGAAGCGTCGTGTGCGGGTCTATTGGAGTGCGCTTAACGATTCCTATAGCCGAGGGGTCCCTCTACTTGAGTCCGCGTGCGCGCTGGAGATGGCGAGTGTGCCTTCTTAGAAATCTGTAGCCAGCAGGCTTTCGATGGCGGCCGCGTGCGGCCTCGAGCTCGGGTGAGACACTTGGAAGCTCGCCTGTTGGTTCGTCGCTATGTTGGCCGCTTGATCGGCCATCTTGTTGTAGGCACGCACATGGTGCTGCCACACATCCACCTGCACTTGATCAGCCATGCGCCGGGCCTCCGCGTAAAGAGATCGCAGGAGAGGATGCCGGGGTGGTCGGTACTCACGTAGTTGTCGCAAAATGAGACTGCTGTCGCCGACCACTTCCACTTTCCACCCGCGCACCCTCGCGGCCTAGACCGGCGATAGCCCAAGTACTCGGCTCTGTTATTCACGCACTCCACACCTCATCGCGTCCTGGTCCGTCTCGACGATGACCGCACCAGCGCCGCCCAGCCCCGAGTTCCCTCGAGATCCGCCATCAAAGAGGGGTGCGTCATCTGCAAAATCCTTCCTGTCAAGTGCCACATCACATATCGTATGAGCCAGCGCCCAGGCTGAGTTTGAGACCGTCTCGTTCACGGGAAGTGCGATTTGACAGTCGCCAAACTGGATTTTCGGTACAGTACAGTACCGTCGGTATACCTAGAATGCAACTAACTGGTGGCGTGGCGGATTCATTGATAACAGTAGGCGAAGGCCTTCCGTTCCAGCACCGTTGGGTAGCTGCCATACATCAGCTATATCACCAATGTACTGAGGTGTGCATTGCTGGCAAGTCGCCGTGTACAGCTCAGCGACGGCCAGCTTAGTGGGCGCTTGATTGTCAACTTCGATGGAGCGCCACGTCCGTCGACGCAATTTGGTTTGAGTTTGTGGCGTTCCTGCGACGTGCGGCGATCGTCGAGTTACTGTATTGGCTGAAAGCAACTCGGTGCAAAGCCCGTCCAGTTCATGCTTGCATGGGCAGATACAGTCTGCAATTCCGTGCATAACACGTCCATCAGCGGTTGTTAAGTTCCTCCATTTTGGACTGCACCTTGGAGCGTGATGCCAATGGCAACAGGTGCTCTCTTGTCCCTCCAAGCATAGTACTGTACACTACACTGTACGTATCGGACAGTGTGCATTTGCCTGGAGTTGACGATTCGGACGATTGGCACTCATACATGTATTTCGTCAACACATAAACTGTTGACTGTACCCACCTATAAACCTATAATATCCAGTTCAACTGAGATCCGCCCGTACTGTACTGCAGCAGAAGGAACCATATTTGTACTGCAAGAACCTTAACATATCATCTGGACACCAGGTACTGTACGTTGGTGAAGCGCGTTGTCTCGTTCACGCTTGAGGGAGGCAACTACAAGACATGTTGGTGCAATGAGTACTACGTTGGATGGTTGCAGACACTGACAAAATTCAATCACCCATAAAGCACGTAACATACCATTATAAGCTCTAGTTACAGGGTTGGGATCGGCCCTAGTAGTCATGCAGTAGTCATGGCATCAACCAACGTACTACATTGGATTGTTGCAGACACCGGCAAAATTCAATCACCCATAAAGCACCATCATAAGCTCTAGTTACCGTGTTAGTCAAGGCAACCAACGTTCTACACGTGTACGTTGGATGGTTGCAGTCTGCGTGATTCTGGGTGATTGAATTTTGCCAGTGTCTGCAAGTTGCAGACACTGGCAAAATTCAATCACCCATAAAGCCAAAAGCATATGTCGCCCCAGGTTTGCGTGCCTCCTCGTTTGCTGCACAAGAGATACTACAGCCAACTTGATTGCGTGCTGGACGCAATCAGCAGTACTGTATCGCTTCGGCGCACGACCCCGTTACTATACTGTACTGAATCAGTACTCCCGAAAAGTTGAACTGCGATGGTGCAACTTGTTTTTTAGATTTGCAGTTTGTGGCTCTCCAGCATCCTGGAACTCATGTTTTGTGCATAGACAGTGCAACCGAGCGAAGCCATGACGATGTGGTCAGTCGCACTGCCCAGGCTCGGTCCAGTTTCTCCATTCCCATGCAACGAAGAAATCGAGTGGTTTTTTAGGGTCCAGCTGCGCTGGACGAGCCCACCATTAGAGACGAAAGAGATCAGTCATTCATACGTTGCAGTACACAGCGTAACACCATCAAGCCCACCATCATTCCGCAGTCACCACTCATCCGTGACAAAGGACGTCTCGCACTGTAGTCCACGCCACACCCAATAACTCAGCGTAAAAGATCTCGCTTCGGGTTCGCAGCTCCTCCTCGCATTATCGAATTTGATCAACAACACCCACTACCAACGCAAAAGCTACTACACAATGGTCATCACTTCTCGCACTCACACGACGCTCTTCGCATCGACCACTGCAACAGCAACCTCGGGTTCGCTCGTGCGCTTGCCGCTCTCGATTGTTCCGCATTACGAGGCGCGTTGCGAACACACTGGCGCGATTGTGCCAGCCAAGCCGCTCCTCCGTACCAACCTCTGGAGCAGCGACGAGCATGAACGTTTTCTTCACGGTCTCGAGATGTTTCCGAATGGCCCGTGGAAGGAAGTGGCCAAGGTCGTTGGCACCAAGTCGACGCGCCAGACCATGACGCACGCACAGAAGTACCGGCAGAAGATTGAGCGTCGCATGCAGGCAAAGCCGAAGGCGTTCAAGCAGCAGCCCAAATCTCGACGTCGAGCTCTGCAGTCGGTGGCTGCTATGAACCACCAGTCGGTTGGCACAGTTTACCCGGATATCATGCCGTCGCCGATGAGCTTTGTGGATGAGCTCTTGGCGTGCAATTCATTGGACGAATCGGAGTCGGTCGCTAGTCCCACCGACATCTACGGCGACATCCTTGATACGAGTTTTCTCGATCTGGAATTCGACTCGATTCTCGCGAGTTTGGACCCGCAGTTGAAGAACTTGTATGCTCAGGCCTGGTAGCACTAGCACTAAAAACATAATTTATGGACTTTTGAAACGACTGCATTCTGCCGTAGATAAACAGTGAGTCCATGCTATTGTTACTTAGCTGTGGATGACTTTGCGTTTTCGCAGCCACACCCCCTGGATGCACCTCTGCGGAGGATCCTGTGGCACAATGTCGCATTGAAGTTATCTTTTGCAGTTCACTCGATGTACTCGATAGCTGGAAGCTGCTCCAACAACAAGAATCAAAGCGCTATGGTCTACGAACTCGTCAATGCCACAATGCAGCTGGTTTGACACAATACTAGTTCTGGTACCGTATATATCAATAACTTATTCTCCATCAGAAATCCACGTTCGACTATAGCTACCGTGTCTAAATGTCGACGGTATTCGAGACTCGATGCAAACTTGTGAGAAGCATGTCGAATTCTTGGTCGAGGAAGCTCGTGTCAAACGCATCCGTAAACACTTCATTCGGACTCGCAACCGCATGGGGCAGCCCCTCAAGCTTGATGGGATTGTGCGAAAGTAAACTTTCCACAAAGCCCATAGTCGAGCCGCCTGGCGGCATCACAGCGTCAAAGGCGGTGGTAGCTGTCTGGCGGTTAGTAGCAGCCACCGACTGCAGAGCTCGACGTCGAGATTTGGGCTGCTGCTTGGACGCCTTCGGCTCTGCCTGCATGCGACGCTCAATCTTCTGCCGGTACTTCTGTGCGTGCGTCATGGTCTGGCGCGTCGACTTGGTGCCAACGACCTTAGCTACTTCCTTCCATGGACCATTTGGAAACATCTCGAGACCGTGGAGGAATCGATCATGCTCATCGCTGCTCCAGAGGTTGGTACGGAGGAGCGGCTTGGCTGGCACAATCGCGCCAGTGTGTTCGCAACGCGCCTCGTAATGCGGAACAATCGAGAGCGGCAAGCGCACGAGCGAACCCGAGTTTGACGTAGGTGTGGTCGACGCAAAGAGCGTCGTGTGGGTGCGCGATGTCATCACCATAGTTCCGTGTTGAGGATTGGTTTGAGCGGTGGATGAGTGAGGAGGGAAATTTAGGAATGCCAGGTGAGTCAGAACAAGACGATCAGGCTGAGTTCTGTGGCTGAACGAGGGTATTGATCTGCCTGCTCGTCCACTGCGTCTTACTTGCCCAGCTTGTACACGCATGCAATGGAGCGCCGTGCAGATGGCGTTACGTCCCCACATATGACTTATGAGCCCTTGGTCTGTGGAAGAGATCCTCTGCCGGCCGTATGCCTCCACACAGGCTCTGTGTACTATATAGTAGTCCAGAGTCTCGATCTGGAGCCTGCGACGTGTGGCAGTTCACATCTTCATCACTTCGCGTGATGTCCTGTCCAACCGTATTGACTGAGTTGTTGGCGGCGCACGAGAGCCACAAACTATAAATCTTGGGACGTGCCGAAAAACAAGTTGCGTGGTTTGCTCTGTGATTCAAGAGAGTACAGTAATAGTAATCCATACGCGGCGGCGAGGACGTTGTGTCCAGAACGAAATCCTGTAGAGTGTCTGGGCGGTTTAGCGGCTAAACTATCGCCGGGCATTCTGAAAACCAACTTTAACGGGCGGTCGACCTTCGGAGGTGCCAACAGAAGACGGCGTTCGAAATCTGCACGGAAGATATTCGATGCACTGCTGTACTATCATTTACATAGTGGGCAGTCTTGGGAGCACATGGTTTTGTGTGGAGTCTCAGCTGCCCCAAGCTGCTGAGTCAGCACTGTAGGCCACATTGCAGCCACGGTTAGGGAGCGTGGCAATGGATCGAGTGTCTCAGAGCTCTGGTTTTGCGTCATCGCAAATTGGGTTCGCCAATACAAGATTTTTGCCGTGTGTTTCATTGTTTGTCAAGTAAACTGGGGCACCAAAGCAATCACTGCATGACAGATGATGGAACAGTTGAGCAGGTCCATGAGCTCTATTCATAGGGTGGCCATCTGGTGGGTACTGCACGACCCTGCCAGCCAAGCCACTCTGTAAGGCACATCAACAGCATTCACTTTAATGAAAATAGGAGCCTAGATGCAGAACGGGTGTACAGATTGGAAACTGAACGAATTCACGCAGAAATCGTTCAAAAACGGAATCCTTGATCTAGGATCCTAAAATCGCCAAATCAGCTCGCATCAGTCAACCCGCAGACATGGTGACTTGGGACGTGCGGCGTGCAGCTCCAATTATGGGGGTCTCGATGCCGAGAAAGCAGCACTCACTGTGAAACCCGATGTTGATCTCAGCTGGAATGCAAATACAGTAGTGTGAATATATCGAGGGCGCTTGTGTGGGCCTCATTGTTGCGAGGCATGGCGTATCCATCCTTCCTGATACTGTACCCCTTTGTCGTGCTGTACTGTAAGTTCATTCTGTACGTACATTTCTGGGCCACTGATAAACCGTAACTCAGCTTCCCTCGTGGATACAGACTGTAGCACGAGCAAAAGCGGGTGCAGCTGCAATCTATGAGTGGATCGTCTATGTGAGAATTGCTTCCTGAAGCAACTCTCTTCAACGTTTTGGATCGGCGGATGACGCAAGTGGCGTCAACCGCAATTGGACCGGCTGTGTGCATAGTGCACGAAATCGTTGATGGACCGGCTTTGTGCCAGATTGGACAACGAGGTGCTGAACGCAAAAGCTGGATCTACTGCGCAGTGCAACCCACTTGACAGCAATGCAGAGATCGGAGAAACGCCACACAGTCGAGCATGAGAATCCGCTAAAGCCCTCTTTAGAAGCACACTGTGTCTGTGCTGTTTGTTAGGGCTTCAGTCACACCAAGTTCATTGCGACTGGTCTAGTCTCATCAATGGCACAGTAATTGGCGTGCAAACCCCGAGCTGTACTTGGACCAAAGACTCTTCGGCGAAACACTTGACTGTAATCGCCTTTTTATCTTAAAAGAAGTTTTTAAGCCGCACTTTGAAGGGAAAGCATGCAGCTTCCCAATCTTGCAGCCGCCACGGTCAGGCAGTAACAGTCTCCAAGTATCTCAACATGATATCAGCAGTGAAGCCATCACACCATCTGACACTACTAGGAGTGAATGTTTTAAACAGTAAACGCAACCTTCACTCTACTTGATGTAGAGGTCTGGTGACCATTCACAATAACTCAGCAAGCGCCGTCTCGTCGAAAGTGTCGACCGAGACATCGTATCGGACTCAGTCGCTTGAAGTCGCATTATCGAATTTGCTCCGCCGCAGCGACATCACCGCCACCACACACTACCAACCGAACGATGGTCATCACCTCGCGCACCCACACGACGCTCTTTGCGTCGACCACACCTACGTCAAACTCGGGTTCGCTCGTGCGCATCCCGCTCTCGGTCGTCCCGCACTACGAGACGCGCTGCCAGCTCACGGGCGCCATCGTGCCAGCCAAGCCGCTCTTCCGCACCAATCTCTGGAGCAGCGATGAGCATGAGCGATTCCTTCACGGTCTCGAGATGTTTCCGAATGGTCCATGGAAGGAAGTAGCTAAGGTCGTTGGCACCAAGTCGACGCGCCAGACCATGACGCACGCACAGAAGTACCGGCAGAAGATTGAGCGCCGTATGCAGGCAAAGCCGAAGGCGTCCAAGCAGAAGGAGACGTCTCGACGACGGGTTCTGCCGTCAACTGCCGAAGTCACCATCCACCCGGTTTCGGTACAGTCGGACATGGTGAGGAGGAGCTTCGTGGAGGAACTCTTGGCGTGCAACCCGATCGGAGCTGCCGAACCAATACAGGCCGTTACCAGTCCTGTCGAAGTGCACACGGATGCGTTTGACACAAGCTTTCTTGACCTGGAGTTTGACAAGATTCTTGCAGCCTTGGAACCGATGCCGCAATACCAGGAGCAGGCATGGTAGATTTACTTGCAGTCTCAGCACACATATCAAACTGTTATTTATCGACATCATTTGCTAGTGCTCCATCGCATATTGACGTATAGCTGTTCATTCGATGCAACGCCCTATACTCTAACCTCGCGAACTTGAAGAGGAAGCAATTTTGCTCCATCCAACGAGTCTTTGTCGACGCACTCAATGCGAACCATTTGAGTCTGCTTCGCACATGTCGATCAAATTTCGCGCTCACATCCTGACGTACTACTGCATGTAACGTACTGCTTCACGTTGTGTACTACATCCGTCGTCTCACGTGAACGCTTCACCAAATTCACCAGGTTCAGTGAATCTTTTGATTCGCACTTTCAGCAGAAAAGACGAATTAGCTAGACGCGTTGTGAGCCACAAACTCGGAATCTAAAGAGTGGGACTGAGTCAAGTGGTGATTCCTGAACTTCAATGCTGATTTATATTTACGATACAATACGTATAGTGGACCGATTGCCGTAGGCATGTAGCAGCCCCAATCTTATTTATTTTAATAGTCCCTCTGCACCCCCTCCCGCTAGATATTTAGCTTGCGCTAAACACACGAAAACAGATACCCTGTCGAAAACGATTATTCGAGATCTCTTAGTTGGAGGGCCCGGAGTTGGACTTTGACGGCAACAAACAACAGAAGCAACAGTCAGCGGCAACAAGTAAGTGGCACCACGGCAACAAGCGACAAATAGCGATGATTTATACGAGTGGTTGAGCAAATGAAGATAGGAGATGAACGATAGCTCGATGCCAACGGGTAAAACGAGGATCGCCTCCCGAGATTGTTTTTTTTTACTTCTCGCGTGCTCTCTTAGAATCGCTGCTCGCCATCCAGTGCGAGACAAGTCGCCATTTATACCCAGGCGTCTGAAAAGTTCGTGCTCCGGCTCATCTTCCCAGTCGTCTTAGTCATCACTCAGCCAAGTGGAAGCCTCTGAGATGTGATGCTCTTGTGGCGGGAAAATCTGGCGACGCTAAATTGCAAGTTTTCAGCGGGAAGTGCCAATATGCTAAATATTAGGCAGAGAAGGCTGCTAAATGCCCACGGGAATTGGTCCAGTAAGCGCCCAGTACTCGTGGGCCAATCTCATACATGGGGACACTTCTCTTCGTGCTATCCTGACGCAGTGTTGCTCAGTACGAGCTGTATCCGGAGATATTTGTAGTATAGGCCAGAACAACCACAACAATCACCAAGAGAATGTGATCTAATAAGTTTTACCACAATTGTTATTAGTTACTTTTCTTTCTCGTTGCCACATACTACAGTGACCACTGCTGAGAATTGTAAGAGCTGTTTGATAGCGGCTCCAAACTGGCGAGTATCGAGTCAAGCTCCTCGTCAAGAAAGCTCGTGTCAAATGCAGTGGTGAACACCTCGCACGGGCTGGTATACACATGCGCTGAGCCCTGGCCCACCATCAGATTGTACGCCAACACCTCATCCAGAAAGTTGGTTGTCGCCTCGCTAGATGCAATGGAGGGTTGGTGTGGTTGGCTTGGGACTACAGTGTAGGTTGGCTGCAGGGCTGGGAGTTGCGACTCCCCGTGATCCTTCAACTCCTTGGGTTTTGCATTCATGCGACGCTCAATCTTCTGCCGGTACTTCTGTGCGTGCGTCATGGTCTGGCGCGTCGACTTGGTGCCAACGACCTTAGCTACTTCCTTCCATGGACCATTCGGAAACATCTCGAGACCGTGGAGGAATCGATCATGCTCGTCGCTGCTCCAGAGGTTGGTGCGGAAGAGCGGCTTGGCTGGCACGATGGCGCCGGTGAACTGGCAGCGCGTCTCGTAGTGCGGGACGACTGAGAGCGGCAAGCGCACCAGCGAGGCTGAGCTGGACGTTGCAGACGCAAAGAGTGTCGTATGCGTTCGCGAGGTCATCACCATCGTGTCGGGTTTAGTTGTGGTGGTCGCTGGGAAGCAAGTTTAGCAATGTGTTTGGACGATTCGATCGGATGACCTTGAGCAGTTGGCCAACTTATAGGGAAGCACATAGTTGTCGTCCTCCTCTTGATGGTTCGTGGAAGATTTGTGCCATAGTCGCTGGTGTGACCGTCACCCTTTCTACGTATAGCGGAGACATACGTGAGAACGAAGTGTCATGCACAGATGGTGTTACGGCTCTTGAGAGTAAAATTTTTGGAGGAGCTTCGATGAAATGCCCTCTGAAATTTGGGGCAGCTTTACGTCGCTGTTTTGGCTTGAAGAAATCCAGTTGATGTCTCGTGCCTCCGTCTGACCACATTATTCGTCAGCTCACAAAATGCTTGATTTTCAAATTGTGGCTTTCGAGGCTCTACACTTGCAGGAGTAGGAAACGCATGTTGCCGGCCCGCAATGCTGGGTTATGACAAACGCAAGAAAAAAAACAGGTTCGTATGGACCATCAGAACTTAGGACACAAAAGAAGACGGGTTTTCTGTCAGCCTCGATCTCAGTCTAATAGCACTGTATAATTGTACTGTATCATTGGATCATTTACATGCAAATTGCATGAGCCAGGATCAGATTCAAACTGAGCTCATGCAGCCAATTACAGTACACTCCTTTTTACAGTACTAGTACCGTACTGTAAGAAGTGTGGATCACGTCCACTGCGCAATCCTGCATGGCTGTTTCTGTGCGTTTTGTAAAAGTCATTTGACTGTCTGGGAACTGATTTACGGAATGTTGGTGGGGCAAGTCACACTACAAACATTCGTGTAGTGGTTTCATCTGTTTGAGTGTTTTGTAATTTGGCGCAGAAAGAGTCCATCATGGAGCGGTGCTCCTGTACTGGCAATGCCCAAGAACGAGCTTACTGCCACTTTTGCGACGCAGAAACAGAACCAATTTTGGACGTTTTCTGTACAAAGTGCCACAAAAGTATTTAAAAAATACTTTTGTGGCACTTTGTACAGAAAATATTAAAATATATCGCGGAGAGTACTGCCGAGCGGGGTGTTTGGTGGTATAGTATCAGAGCTCCGTCGACCTCCCTCGCGATTGTGAAAATAAGCCTTCGAAAATCAATGGTCCTCTTGACTGAAACTTCTGGAAATGCTGAATCGGAGGTTTCCTGCGGGAACTCATGCCTTCCTAGAATTTAGTTTAAGAACCCAATTTAGCTATAGAAACCATTCCAGATGGCTGCGGGAATCGGTCCAATAAAAGGTGATATGTATCCCAAAACCATACTCTAAGACGTCCTGAAATCATGCGCAACAAAACTGTCAAGTGTGTCTATCGTGTGTGGTAAACACACGTACATATGAGTGACCATCCACGGATGAGTAGGGGGTACTTAGCATGCCACATTTATCTGTGGAAATGGTATACATCTCTTCCTCCACTTTTCGGTTAGCTTCCCACTTTTCCTCGTATCTTACACTTTTGCCAGAAAACTTCCCACTTTTGGGGTACTTTTCCGGTAAGTTTTCTTCTTCAGCTATATATTGCGCACTTTTGCGGCACATTTTCGATAGTTTCCCATTTTTGTGGCACTTTTCTGGTTAAATTCCTTTGTCACACTTTGCACATGTATACCGATCTAGGCCGTAAAGTATACGAGGTGAATTTTACATTTGTAACATACGGTAAGCAAAATGAAATTTTATCTGGCTTTTCTATGCGCCGCAAAAGTGGCAGTAAGTGGTCTGGCCCAGGAGTCCAGGCAAGACCGCCCTGTGGGCGGTGATCCAGTACAGTACGTAAGTAAGAGCATAACTCGCGATAAATGTCCTCCGGTTTCATGGCCCCGCGGCTGCAATAGGACCCCTTTGTGTTGGAGCTGTGGGAAGTATGCCTCCTAACCTTTAACGGGTCCGCTTACAGGTTATTATATACCGCACGTCTAGACCTTGTTTAATCCATGTGCAACAAATTATGACAGTAATTTAGGATCACTGCACGTACGGTGCAGTCAATGGAGAGGTTTTCCGCATTGCGCGTGCATTATTACTGCACGAGGTCGTCAACACTACTGTATACATTCCCTGAGTGGATCTGCTGGGCGCGGATCCCAGTTTCACCCAAGACAGTTCGAGGAGGAGACTCCGCGTGACACTCTGTGGCATAGCCGGTACGCAGAATGATTGCAGTGTTGGGGTTGTAACGATTTGCGAAATACATAGTGACTTCTCTTCCGGGCTCTACCAGTCTAGCTAATAATGCCTATTGTAGTACTGAGTACACGGTGTGAGTGTTCACCTGGGCATCACTCGTCCGCTTGGAGAAGTGTGACCGAAGCGTGACCACAGTTAGCTTAGATTTGGGCGCTCTTTTCTTCGGGAGGACTTGGAAAGAGGTTCGCCCGAGCGTCTCGCTGTGTGGTCTCGTGTCGCTCAACAACAATGTATATGAGAGCGTATATACGAGAGCGGAAATGATAGTCGTTGGTTTCAATCATCGTAGCGCTACGTGGAGGTCATATTGGTGGAAGACGACAAAATGGACCAAATTGCCGTTGCGGCTACTCTACCATCGACCAAGTCCTCGTACGGCCTTGGAGGACGCTTCACATGCCGCATACAGCGCGCGACACATTAGCACGGAGAGAAACGAAACCATTGGTATTCGTATAGAGGGTCTCTCTTGAGTTAGAACTCGTGTTTCGTCGTTTGCTTCTCTTCTGCTAAAACGCATTATGCACTACGAGGCATAGGTTGCCAACTCGTCCTGGCATTGTCGATGCTTGGAATCTGATGGTGGCGTTCCTCATCGCCGCGTCCCCACCGGTTGTTGACAGTGTCGATGCTCGGAATCCGTGGGAAGTTGGCCTCTGTCATTGGCCTCCACCGCGCGATGGCATCCTCGATGCTCGGAACCCGTGGGTGGCCTTCTTGTTCCATGGGTCTCCAGCGTGAGCGAGTGGCATTGTCAACCAGCGGCATCCGAGGGTAGATCTCCTCATTCTTGGTGTGACGCTCGATCTTTTGACGGTACTTTTGCGCGTGAGTCATGGTCTGCCGCGTCGTCTTCGTGCCGACTACCGCGGCAACGCATTTCCATGGACCCTGAGGGTAGAGTTCGAGCCCGTGGAGGAAACGGTTGTGCTCCTCGACCGACCACAGATTCGTGCGCCGGTTCTTGGCCTCTGGCTTCGGTTGCTCCACCACGACATCGGGTTTTGTGCGAGCGATCCTGTCTTCAACATTATACTTGACGACGACTGTGGGCGGTAGGCGAATCAGCTTGGGACGGTTTGCGGTCAGTAGGTCTGCCGCGAAAAACTGCTTCTGGACGCGCTCGGTGATCGTCATGGGAGCAAATGATGTGGTTGTGCCGTATCCGTCGAGTCTGGTGTGGCTACAGGTGTTTCTAGCGTGAGCTGCTTACAGCAAAGAATAAAATGAACGCCCGGGGAAGAGGAAAGAGTCTTCTTCCTCGACGCGAGGAAGGTTACATACAGTTTTTTGGGTTCAAAACACACAATCTATACTTCATCATGTTTTAGAGGTCAAGATGGATCGTGTCTGATCTCCGTCGGCAAGCGGTCAAGGGCTTCGCGTCGCCCACCCCTCCCAGCCATCCACCCGGTATACTATTGCGGGATGAGTGAATGCAGACAGTTCGTTCACGTCTTCGGCATATTCGACGACTGCGCTCTTGAGTGCGACGGTGCATTTGCACTTGTCAAGTTCAACTATTATTGGAATAGATGGGTAATCGTAATATAGGTTTTTTAGTACTGCGAACCCATCCTTGGTGGAGAACTTCTGCCTTTCGAGGTGGCTTCAGGATTATATGGCTTTGGGTTTGCGCACCCAAGGGGACCCCGGCGAAAACTACAGCCTTAATTAAGGCCTGCGAATCAATCAGTTGTAATAGCAGCGAAGCCACGTCCCACAGAGCAGGCCGACCGCATCTGATTACGTTCGCTACAGCAGTCCTTAATCCAGGAATTGAGGAGCACTGACCTTCCTCACTGTCACACCACTCAAGATTGCACCGCTGGGGGTCCATACAACTTCTATCGAATAGGTGTTCAGCTGATTTGCATTATTTGGACGTATGCTGGCTGTAGACTCAAGGGCCACTACGTATGAGTCGCCTTACAGGACAGAATATTCACGCTCCCCGGGATGCCAGTTTGAGAACTTGGTCGTTATTGAACGGGGAGTGTATCATTATATACTGCGTACTACTGCTATAATAGTGTAGCGGGCTCACACCTAGATGGTGGAAGTAGCGGGCAATGAACTCCGTTGACAACAGCAAAGGCCACACACCTGCTCGAGCGCACAGAACGGCGGGTACCGCGCGACATTCGGCTCTCCCCACTTATCATTACACATCACGTTAAATAACTAATCGTACTTAAGTGAAAAATAACTGTAGCGAAGCACTCCAGTTCCCGCCTATTTGAGCTTGGATTTCAAACCGCTCCTTCCTTACTCCCACGCGCTCCAAGATGACGAATGAGTACGCATTTCCCACCTCTCCGACCGCCTCTGGATATGAGTATGACGTGTCTGCGACGGGTTCTTTCACGCACAATGAAGTGATGGGTGCATGCGCGAGTGGGAACGAGGTCGCTACGGTACAGTACCTCTTTCGTATTGGACTACTGAGGCCGCAAATGCTCTGCCCGCAATGCGCGCACCCGATGACTTTGTGCGTGAATCCTGTCCGTTGGCGCTGCAATC
>JAADWA010000544.1:0-20898 GCA_023335935.1 Pythium phragmiticola
GACGTGGGGCCACACCCACACCCTCCCGGACAGGCATGGCTTTGGGCTTACCGCCCAATCATGAATCACAAGGATCTGAGATGCACCGAGGATCCACGGCCAAGCACTGTGATTCAGACGTTGTAGACCGGACAACAAGAGTTGGTGCTATCACCCAGGAATCCTGGGTCTGGATGCTGCTGGGATCGGCAGTGGGGTCGAGATGATCACCAACCGAAGATGGCCTACCACCAACGATATCGGACACTTCAAAGTTGCAGGATCTGGTCGGTGGGGCCATTGGCGTCAGGATTGTGAGGTCAACAAAACCTTTTACTTTACGGCGTGGCGACTCATCACACCGACCGTCTCCGCGATTCCATCCGGAAGCTCCTGTCCGCCCCTCTGTGAGCAACACTGAGACACGCGCTCAGCACGAGGCCCCACTGATCATTGGCCACGATCGCTTCATACGCTGGTACAGAGAAGATAATCATCCACGTCCTCGCATAGGAAACACTAGATGGAAAACGAAAAGGCACAGTGTGTACGGTACAAAGACGCAGCCAAACATGATAATTACAGAGACACGGTGCACGCATTTTAAAGGAGACGGTCACGCAAACGAGACGCTAGCGTAGAGAGAGGGAGAATGTGTGTAGTTGCCGTCTCCACGCGATTTTCTTGATCCATGAGCCCTTGCCACCCTCTCGCCATGGCGTTTGTCTAGACGATAATCTTGGAGGCCGTGCTGGGCCACGCAGCCTTGGGATATAGTTCGTTGAGCGCATCGAGATCACCCTGGCTCAGGAAGCGGCGCTGGCCGATCGCGCGCGTCTTGCCCGTGTCACACAGCGACGTCTTCGGCTCCACGCACGCCGCCGAGTTGTCGTTGAGGTTACAGAACTTGGTCCCGGGCTGCACGCAGTTGGTCTTGAGCGTTGCTGTGCAGAACTTTGGGTAGCAAAAGCCGTACGAGTCGGGGTAGTGCATGACCGAGTCGGGATCGTAGGCGCCGCCGACGCTCGAGTCACGGACCTTCATTTCGCCCCAAATGGACGTCGGAATGTCGTCCCAGAAGAGCGCAATGTTGCGCTGCGGGTGCTGGTGCTCGTGGTACAACCCGAGCGCGTGGCCGATCTCGTGCATGGCCGTGCCATAGTCGTTCTTAGTCGAGCCGTCACCTTCGAAGCAGCGGTCGGCGAGGTTCATGATCTGCGGACCGGCGCTGTTCACGCCAATGCTTGAGTTGCAGTCGCGGCCCGTGGGCGGGTGCTTGAAGTCGACATAGTCGACACAGCTGTTACAGTACGGCGAGTACTGCGCCTGGTTGGCCTTGCACGTGGCCACGGGGAGGAACCGCACGTTGGTCTCTTTCTCGTACACGTGCATGGCGTCGGCGATGAGCCCGCGCTGCGTGAGGTCGAACGGGTACTCGGGGTTGTACGCGTAGCACACGACGCCGCTGCCCCACTTGCGCTTGGCATCAACGACCGCGAGCGAGAGCCGGCGGTGCTCTTCTTCTTTGGCCCTGTGCGCGTCGATCTTTTTCTGGAGGTCCTTGACGGGGCACGACACTTGTGAGGCCACGGTGTGGTGGCGGTCTTCAATGTGGCACGCCGCAATGCCAAACTTGCACGCCACGTACGACTTGTCGGCGTAGTAGTGGAGACTGCGGTGGCGCAGCTTGACACCGTTGATCTCGCAGTCTGTCTTGTCGAGCTTGGCGGCCTCGACCGCGGCCTTGGCCTCGTGCGTCTGCTTCTCGACGCGAATGTGGATCGTCGTGGCTTCAGCCGACGACGCAGCAAACGCCAGAGCCGCGAGCGCGAGCACACCACGCCAGCCCACCATTGTGTGTGTGTGTGAAGAGCTAAGCTTTTCGTGCGGGAACGAGCGGATAGAAAAATAAAGAGAGGGATGGAGCGCTTGCTTTTCCTGTTCCTCTACTACAGTACACGTGTGGAGGATTCTGTTGGTGCAGTTCACCACTGGAATCACCACGGTGTCCGGAGCTATTGGGGGGAAGTCCGGCCAGATGCCGCTCAGCGACGTTGGCAAGGCGGCCTTGTAAAGGGCATGATCACGGGTGCACACCACCAGATGATCGCGTGGAAACACCGATCAACTTCACCGGCGTTTTCACGTGATCCGCGACGTGCTTGTGAGCAGTGCCAAGTGAGCCATTCGGTAGAGGCAGGGTTGAACCGGCTGGCAATTAGTTCACACCCTCAAACGGCGCGGACTCAGATCTGAAATCATAGGCTAGCTTAGTCTTCGCCCACTTTCCACTCTTTTCATTAGGAAGGTCTCCACCGAGAGGCTAATGGAGATCTGAACTTCTCAGCCATTCGGTGGACTCAGATCGACCAGCTGGAATCACGGCACCCGAGCTGGAGCGGAAATCCAGAAGCTCCAATAGACCCCGTCAATGATTGCGACCAGGGACATGGTAGAAAGCGGCTGGGTGTGTTCCAGCCTGGGCAGAAGCCGCGCGACGACGCGAAGCGTCCGACTCCGACTCGCACAGGGCTATTACTGTAACCAACCTGATTGACACGGCTGCGCGGAGCTACAGTAGATTCTCACTCGGCCGATCGCTGTTGCCTCGTGCCTCCCCACAAAGGTTCTCATTTTCGATCTCCAACTCTCTTTCGACATGCTAGCCAAGTCGCTCGCTCTGTGTGTGGCGGTGCTGGGCGCCGTGGCGCTCGTGCACGCCGACCCCAAGCTCGCGTACCCCAAGTGCGCGACCCAGGACACGTCCAAGTGCTGCGAGCTGACCAAGTCGGAGCACATGGCCCACCACGGCTATTTCCTCGCGTCGCTCAACGGCAACGCGACTGTCGTGACCTGCAAGGCCGGCACGCTCGAGTGCCACCTCGGCAACCCGGGGAAAAGCGCCACCAACGGCGACTACGCCAAGGTCGACTGCCCTCGTACGTACATCTCTTCGATTCTCTCTCGTTCGAAAAAGAAAGAACACTCACGTCTCTTGGGTCTTGCGTAGAATTCAAAGAGATCTTCGAATCGCGGTCTGGCCTCGAGGTTCTCGAAGGCGTCGTGTACGGAGAGCCGGAAGCCCCGTCCGGGCAGGTCAGGCCCGCGGCCGTTTAGAGTCGGCCCCGTCGTGCGCTGTCTTGTTTTCTTGTTGTCGTCGCCTGGAGAGTCCCCGCAGCTGCGGGGGCTCCGTCATTATTTCCTCCTAATGAAGTCTGTTTATCATGCGTCCTTCGAACTCTTCTTTTTACGGGAAGTGAAGAGAATTGGCTCATCTTCTTCATCTGAGAACGATCACATTCAGTTGTCACACGTCACAGATTCTTCATGGAGATTCTCTCTCTTCAGTTGAGCATGGCTGGCAAGAGAGCTGCCCAGGTCACGCTACAAGGTGTTACCAGTGCGCGAGTAACGTTGTGTCGGCACAGGAAAGCTCTAGGCACCCTATATAGACCAGATGCGTTCTCTCTCTTCCCACAAACTTCAAGTAGCCACTTCGCCTTCTCGTTCCCTTTGCCAACCCCGACCACCGAATCCTCAGAAACGCTTTGGTGCCGTGCATGGGCACGCAGACATGACTCGGCTGTGGCGGCCCGTGTACGACCATCTCGTTCGCCTTCTCGTACTCGCTGGTGTGGCCCACGCGCTGTCGTCGAGCAGTTCGTCCAACACGAATGCCATGGGCGTCGACGTCAACCTGCTCTTCAGCACCCCCGAAGGCCAGCGTGGACTCGACGACATGGAGCTCGCACCTCTAACCGCTGCTTGCGTCGCCTGTGTCGTCGGCGTCGTCGTCTGCCTCGTCGGAGCACGCGTCCTCAGGCAAGTGGCGTTGGGATGCGCGTTTTTCGACGGGGCTTTTGGCACGGCCGCGATGCTGGCGAACGTGCTCGAGCATGCCGAGTGGGAGGGTGTCGTGTCGTGGAGCTGCTTCTTTCTGGGCGGCATCTTCTGTTGTCTGCTGGTCGTGAGCACAAAGCGAGGCGACGTCGTGTGCATCGGCATCACAGCCGGGCTCCTGATCGCCTTCACGAGCCAGACGACGTTTGGCTACCGCCTCGCACCGGACCATCCAGACCTCGTGCTCTATGGGCTGCTCGTGGTCTGTGGACTCGGCTCTGGAGTGCTCACACTCAAGACGCAGCCCACGAGTGCGATCCCAGCGACGAGCTGGATCGGCAGCAACATGGCAACCTGGGGCATGGGGTACTTTCTTGGCGACTACCCAAACGCCACGACCATGACGAAATTTCGACGCGCGAACGATGGTCACTACGAGCTGCCCAAGGCCTGGTGGGGGTACCTGGCTGGTGCTATGGCGTTGTTTTTACTGGGCACTTGCGTGCAGGCCCAGTTCAAGTCGAGGCCATCGCGAGGTGGACGCCCGACGGAGACCATTGCCAACGAATGCACAAGCCCCAGCGACCACTACGCTTCCGTCCAGACGCCGACGCGTCTCTCGCCGCTGCCGTCACCATTGCGAACGTCCACACGGCGAGTCCATTTCATCGTATAGAAACGAACGATATCATATTCATACAATAGACAAAAAAAACTAACGTTGTCACCACTCGCCTTTGACAGGCTCGACGCCGTGCCACAGTTCCAGCGCACGCTGGCTCAGCGACTTGAGGCGACGCGCGTCAAACTGTGCGGCAAAGTCGCGACACGCTTGGAGAGATGCCGCGTCCTGCTCGATGCTGGGCAGCAAGTCGATCAAGAGCATCTCGCACTGGGACGCAAGGATGGTGAGGCCCACGAGACTCGCGGCCACGTAGAGATCCATCATCTCGGTCGGCTCGAGCTCCCGGAGCATCGCGACGGATCCCGTGTACACCCATGCCAGCAGCGCCTTGAATGATGTGAGCGAGATGCCGTCCTGGGGCATGTGATGGAGCGCGATCTGATGGACGGCATTCTTGCACTTGGTCTCACTATGGAGCTGCTCGTGCGAGCGGCCTTCGGAAAAGCCCCCAGAAAACATGGTATGGAAATAGTCGACCTGGGACAGCACAGCCTTGTGGGCCGGGATCCGCTCATACTCAGTCTCTTCACTCTCCTTGGTCTCTTCTTCCTCACTCTTCTCCTTGGGCCAGAGAAACTCGACGTCGGCGAATTCTTCCGACAGCACGTTTCGCTTCATGTCCGTTTCGAACAGGCGTCGGTTCTCGGCGTGCTCGCTTTCGTCGGCAGTGGTGCCACTGGCACTCGCCACGGGCCGTGGCTTGCGCCACGTGACTTGGCACTCGGCGGCCAGCGCGTCTTCACACACGAGCAGCGCAAACTGCTTGAGCGCCTGGCGCTTGTGCGACGCGATCTCGACGCGGTTCGTGTAGAGGTACAAAAGATACGCGCGAAACACTTGAGCATCGACGTCCTTGAATTCCTCCACGACCACGACGACTCGGCCGTCGTCGTCCTCGCTCTGCGTGGTCTCTGCGGTAGGTCTCAGCACACGAAGCAGACCGCGTAGGTAGCTGCTACGGGCACACACGACGACCTGATGCGCGATCACCGTCGTGGGTTGCAGCGGGCCTCCCACGGTGAACACGAGGTCGTGGAACGCACCACTGGCAAGCACCTTGTCGTATCGAAGCGAGTAATGGGCCCCGCGAGGGCGCACAACCACGGCGCAGTGATTGGCGCCAGCACTCACGTGCGTCGCGACGTTGTCCTTGAGGCCTGTGATTTTCTGCGGGTCCACCGAGTGTTGGTACTTGCCATTGCCCAAGATGCCAAAGGCGTTCCAGCCCCACGAGTACACGGAGCCGTCGGTGGCGAGCGCGAACGTCGAGTGCGTACTGCAGCTCACCTTGTCAATCGCGACACCTTCACTCTCGAGCGCCTCCTGGACACGCGGGAAGAAATAGTAGAGTCCGCGCTGGAGATCCTTGTTGCGCTCGCCGGCGCCGTGCTGCCCGTACTCACTGTGGCCCCACGAGTAGACCTTGTGGTCGTCCGTGACGGCGACCGAGTGGTGGCTGCCCGCGGCGATCGAGATGACGGGCTTGCCCACGTTCACCTCCATGGGCAGCCACGAAATGTTGATGCCGAGTCCGAGCTGCCCCAAGATGCCGAGTCCCCAGGAAAAGCACACGCCTGACTTGGCTGGAGCCAAGAGATCAAGGCGCGAGCACGCGAGCGAGTGCTGCTGGCCACACGCGACCTGCGTGATGAAGAACCCGTCCAGATTCTTGACGCGCGTAAAGTCGGCCGAGTTGCGGCGCGAGCCAATGCCCAGTTGTCCATTGTCATTGTACCCGCAGCTGAAGGCGACGCCGTCGGCACTCACGGCCAGCGAGTGGGCAAAGCCGGCCGCGATGTTGACGATCTTGTGGCGTAATAACGACGTGGCGAGCCGCGGCGTGAAGCACGTGTGGCGCACGGTCTGGATCTTCTTGGACTGGAGATGGGCGAGCGACGTCTCCGTGTCGTCCATATCGTGCTTGGTGATATTGTGCATTTCGTAGATTTCTTCCGAGCCCCGCATGAGCCGCTGGATCACGTCGTTCGTGTTGTATCGATCGGCTTCGGACGACTGGAGACCCGTGAGCGACACGGACGCGTGGTCAAACATGCCGTCATTCTTGACCTCGCGGGTCTCGGGGAGCAGCCCCGTCATGAACACTTCGCCCGTCATGCTCAACGCGATCGTGTGCGTGTCGCCGCACGAGACCTTCTTGATGATGTGGCCGTCGAGCGCCGTGACGCGCTCCGGTACGCGTACAGTGTAGTCGTCCCGTAGGCCCAGCCCTAGTTGTCCTTCTCGGCCACGGCCCCTAGAATAGAGGTAATTGGTAATGAACCCACGTCAGTGGAGCTGGATCCAAAGGGATGTAGAGATCATTCTCACTGTACCAGGCAAAGACTTCGCCAAACTCGTTGACGGCGACGCTGTGGCTCACGCCCGCGGAGAAGTCGACGATGGTCTGGCCTCGCAGCGCCGCCACTTGGCGCTGTGTGGGGGAAGAGAGAAGGTGAGCGTGAGTGAACAAAGAACGACAAAGAAAAGATCGCTACGTACGACATCGTAGAGCTCCTTGTCGTCCACGTCGTCCAGACCGAGCTGCTTCATGGCATTGCCGCCCCACACGTACAGCGCCATGCTACTGAGCACTGATAGGGACGGAGAGAGACGTGTGGCGCAGAGGAAGATGGCGAATGCGCCGAGTGAGAAGAGGTGGTTGCAGACGGATACCACGCAAAGAGTGGGAGAAAATGGCGACGAAGTTGAACTGCCAATGTAAATTACGATGTACGTATAGTCAATCTTACCCATTACATCAGTAGATGAGGCCTCATTGTGTTATCAGGTCTTCACATGTACTGGAAGAATGCCAACTGGTTGGCCGCACCTGGAAAAGCTTGCGAAATATACTACGTAGTATACGGCGACGCCAAACGGCGTCAGCGTTGGACTCGCATCGGAGCTGCTCCGTGTCAATGACGGTCTCACGACATAGGCTGGGTACCATCCGCAGCTCAGCTGCACGCATGGACCAGCGGATCACCAAATAGAGAAGCTCCCCTTCTATTTATCGTAAATGAGATGGTCTGAGTCTGGAGGTAGATCGTTGGGTTTTCTATTCATGGGTATCTATGGTACTTGACACGGACACTAGTATACGCTTTGCTTTCTCCTTGGTTGCTTAAGTGATCGTAGCTTCCCCCTGTCTTGAATCGCTTTATCCGCCAAAGCCGTAGAGCGTGCGGCCCTGGCGCTTGAGCGCGTAGACAACGTCCATGGCCGTCACGGTCTTGCGGCGCGCGTGCTCAGTGTACGTGACCGAGTCGCGGATGACGTTCTCCAAGAAGACCTTGAGCACGCCACGGGTCTCCTCGTAGATGAGACCGCTAATACGCTTGACACCGCCACGGCGCGCAAGACGGCGGATGGCCGGCTTGGTGATGCCCTGGATGTTGTCGCGAAGCACCTTGCGGTGGCGCTTCGCACCACCCTTGCCCAGTCCCTTGCCGCCCTTGCCACGTCCAGACATTGTTGATTAGAGGTGAAGTGCGCTGATGGTGGGAATTGCAATTGTGCTTGATGATCAGTAGCGGCTATTTTTCCAACATGGGTCCAAAAAGGGAGAGGACATCAAGATGTGGGTTGCCAACTTTTCCCATGGAGACTCGAAAGAGGGATTCTGATTGGCTCCGTTTTGGGGAAGTTTAATTAAAGCATTCTATTGGCGGAATGACAAGTAAAACAGTTTGATTGGGTGGATATTCGCGCAACATCCATGGGTTATCCAATGCTTGAGGTTACTCAGGTACAAATAAGTTCAGTACAGAGAAGAGAAGGATTGATGAGGCGAATAATTTAATTACAGTACATTGCGTCCGACTACTGTACTGTACAGTAGTATTGGCGACGCCACACCGAATTTATGTCCACCATAACTAACTGACTCTTATTCGTGTGGACACTCTTCCTCCTACCTAACTTCCTATGTATCGCATCAACAAATGTGGGTGGAGCAGTTCACATGCACACCAGCACTAATAATACACTGTACGATGGGATCTCAGAGCACATGGTGGAAGCTGATGCGGCCACCCGTGTAACTCTCGCGGATCCCCAGCTCATTGCCTTCGTCGATGGACATGCGTTCGAGGAACCGGTCGACGTCGAGGTTGTCGATATCCTCTTCGCTGTCTTCGTCGTCCCACTGGCTCGAGCTCATGGACAGACGGTGCAAGAGCGTATCGTCGAGAAGCTTGACGCCACCGTGGAGGCTGAGCGGCATGCCGTCTGTGTAGGCTGTTCCCGGCACATAGTCGTCGTCGAGCTCCGTGATCTGGTTAAGATCACTTGACGACGCATGGAGTGTGTTGAGGGAGCTTCTCGCGAACGGGTTGCTGGAGCTGCTTGCCAGTGGGTTGCTAGACCTGCTCACTGTGGTCGAGCTCGAGCTGTCACTGCTACTCGTGCGGCGCGAGTCCTTGTCGTGGTCGTGATCCAGCGAGGCTGGTTCGAATGGCGTGATTGTCGCGGCCATTGGCTGGCCATAGCTCTTGCGGTGCCGCACCGGCAGCGCATTGGCGATCGACTGGCGGTACGCGATCGACGACCGCCGTGCGAAAAAGCTGAGGCGGCTAAACGGCGACGTGAGCTTGGACATGATCTGCCGTGAGAACAGGCTGTGATTCCGTGCGTAGCAGCACCCACAGATGCGCCATGAGCACATGTCCGTAGTCCGCGCACACGTGCCACAGAGCGACGCCTTGCACACGTCGCAGGAATACCGTTTCCGCGCGAGCAAGCCCAGTTTCCGTTCACAGACTTGACACTGCGTGACGCGCAGGCGGCTCATCGGCGTGAGGTTGACGGCCGCGTAAATGGACACGGCGGTCGCCGGGTTCTTCTTGACCGAGGCCGAGAACGACCGCTCGAGCACACGGCGGTACCGCAGGCCAAGGCTAAGGGCGTCGTGGAGCGAGGAAAAGCTGCTGCTCAGTGGAACCGGAATGCCGTTGCCATTGCTGGGCATGTCGACGTCGAGCCAGACCTGCATGCGGAGCAGTCCTGTATACTTGGTCTCGGACAGGATCAGCATGAACGTGTGGATGTTGCCACGGCGTGGTGAGCTGTCGAGGTCGCTGCCACTGCCTACGAGAGACCGGCGGCTCGTCGCCGACAGCTTGTCAACGTGGCTGAATACGCCCGGCACTTCAACGCTGCGCAACATCTTGAACGCGAATGCGAACCCGTCCGGGTCCACGTCGCGGCCGTTGGTCTCGATCATGACGTAGTCTTCGCCGTGGAGGCCGTTCCCCAAATTCACCGCCGAGCGGTACGTCGCATGCTTGAGGCCGACATATTCATCACCCCGTTCCTTGGTGCGTGGCGTGAGCGTCTCGAGTACTTCGGCGTCGACCAAGAGTTGGTCCCCGACCAACTCTCGCTCGAGCCGCGCGTACGCCGATGACGTGTCAGATGCGAGCGCCTTGACCGCGTCGTCCAGCGTCGAGATGACCGTGTCGCAGCTGGCCATGGTCGAGCGACGGGTCGCGCTGGTCACGGCGTTGTTCACGAACGCCAACATACCCACGGGCGCGAACCCCGCATGGACGCGCTCCCATGTCAGCGAGGACGTGGTCGTGTCGATCACGAGGTTCTCGGACGCGAAATAGTTGGAGCTCAAGAAGCGCTGCACGGCCGCCTCATTCTCGCTCAGCAAGTCGCGGTGGAACATAGTGATGGAAAAGTACCAACGCAATCGCGTGTCGTTGGTTTTTGTTTTTGTGTTGGTTGGCGTTGGTACGTGGTGACCCCACGAGCGGCAAGCAGAGGGAACAACAGTGTGGGTGATGGAAAATAGAGTTTCGGCTTGCAGGTCGCGCTCACGATTACTGTACTGTACACTGTGGGTACTACTGTACAAGGCCATAGTTCAGTACAGTTTGAAGCATCTCTAAGCACCGTCCCACTTCCGATTCCCTTCTATAAATTATACAAAACACAATTCATGTGACACTAACAAAGTTCAAACTGTGATCTTAAAACCGATATACTGTCATGATCAATATATCAGGGTTCTTTCCGAAACTTTCTGTTTGCCTGACTGGCATGTGGTAAGGATGATGGCGTGCCGGTGGCGCCAGACAACTGCACAGTAACACAAGCAAACAGTGCAGCTCATGTGGCCAGAGAACAGTTCTCCAGCATCCAGAGTCAGGACCAGACTCAGCGAATGGGAGAGGGTAGCGTGAATGCGTTCACGGGTCTGTGGCGAAGGACTCCCCACCAGCTGGAAAGGCCATCGTCTGTCCGTCGGTGTCACAATCAGACGGTCAGTGAGGGTTACGCGACGGGGTGCGCACTTGGTGATGAGATACTACATAGTAGCTTTCTCCCTTGAGAGAGAACGCTTCGCATTGTCGCGCGAGGGGATGCGATCTGGTTAGCAACACAGCAACTGCTTCAGGATTTTTCATTTTGCTACATTTAGGATTTCTTTGCAATATGCACGTTTGGTGAGACTGACCGTGAGAGATTGTTGAGTACTGTACTGCAGGTTTAGCGAAGAGCCCCCATTCCACCACGAGCTGTTCCACTAACCACTTGGGAGCCATAGTGTAGGTTCATTGACGATACGCATCACGAAATACTCGTCTTCACCCACTCAGTGCTAGAGGGTCAAAGAACACCAACTCCCAGTATGGGTTATTGCATGTACAGTATCTGCAACATGCACAACCTCTTGGCCCTGCTGCCACGCAAATAGCAGTTTCATTCGAAAACCACTATCAGGTACTCGCGTCCAGAACACTATCACAGAGTTTTGACCACAGTGAGAAATCATATCCAAGATAAATAATCCAATCTGGAAAGTGTTCAGAAGACTTCAGATTAAGCCATCCAACTAACGACACGATCAGATATATCGATACACTCAGGTACATTAACTTTTAGAAGACAAAAAACTCTTGAGAACCTCCACACTTGATTAATGATCAGAGAACACGTATTTTTCACAGTGTCGTTAGCTGGGGGATGAAGAGGGGTACGTGACCAATTAAGACAGAGTGTAACCATGCTCATTATTTGTGGGAGGGGTCACCCCTGTGGTGGCTTGATGCCAGTGCCAGCTGGCGTTACCCTGCGCAAACAAAGACCAACAACAACTTTGGACAGTGTGGTTTTCCCTCAAGTTTCCCATTGTCCACACGTCGCACCGAATTGTGCAACCGCTGCGCTCGTGTATCCATTCACCAATCGTGGGCAGATACGATCCAAGCGTGGTCGGCAATCTCTCCGTCGCGGTTGCGCTGGAATTCAAAGTGCGCGTGGCTCGCATTGTGAACGTGGACACGGCCATAGCCGTACTCCTGTTGGCGCGCAAGGCTCCAGCTCACGCTGCTGTAGGGCGTGTCATCGAGCGATGCGCCGGCCGAGCCCACCATAATGTGCACCGGTGCGCGGGCCTCTTCGACGCCGTGACTGCCTGTGGCTGTGCGACACTGCTGCTTCAGCACGGGGCACGTGCGTTCAAACGCGTGGAAATGGCCCGAAAACACAGCGTCGACGCGGTACTTGGCCAGCAGCGGCTCGAGGTGGAGCTGCAAAAACTCGGCGACGCGGTTGTCGGCATCGTACTTCTCCGACACGTACAGCGGACGATGGAGATGGAAAAAGAGCCACGGTGTCTTGGTACGGTCGACACTCTTGAAATCATTTTCGAGCCATTTGTACATTGCCGAGCCGGGTGTGTAGTCGTGCTCGCTGCTGATGACTGTGTGGTGCGTGAGCCCCATTTCCGTACTCCACCAGAAGACCTTGTTCCCATTGTCGGGCATGTGGAAGCGCTTGTTCGTGGGCACACCGCACTCGCCGTTCGAGTCTGTGCCGTAATTTCCCTCTTGTGGATGGAACCCATTGTGCTCGCCCGCGCCCGACGGATCATGCTGCCCGCCCTCGGTGTAATCGTATTCTAGAGCATGGACATCCCATCAATATCAAACAATCAAAGAAGGAGTACAATGAGAGAATACATACCGTGGTTGCCGACTGAGACCATGTACGGGATTCGTGACGCGACCGGTTCAATGAGCGCCCCAAACTGGTCCCATTGGAATGCCATGCCCCTCGCGTACGAGAGATCGCCATCATGGAACACAGCGACATAGTTCTTACCGCTAGTCTCCAGTTCCTTGGCGACAAGCTCCATAGTCGTACCCGAGCGGATCGGTGGCGACAACCCCGTCGCGGCACTGGTCCACTCACCGAGGTCGGCATACATGAAGAAACTCATGACGGAGCCTTCCGGATGGTGACCTGGTGGCGGCGGCACGCGAAATTTGAAAACGCGGCTCATGACACCGTTGACACTGCCCACACGATAGTAGTAATCTCGATCAGGCTGCAGCTCCGTCATGACGGCGTCAAAAATCCTGCCCGCATCCCGGAAATGCTGGGCGTCGACGATCGTCGATGGCGACTGGCACATGTCGGACGCCGCGTACGTGTCGCCCTTGGCGCCCACACGACGCGAGAGCTTTTGTGGATCCTCTCCGAATTCAACATAGGCGTCCTGAACGGATCCGCTCACCCACATGACCCGCATTTCACTCGGGGACGTTGTGGAGCTGAGCCGTACGTGGAGCGGCTCCCCGTTGCCCAGCGCAAAGCGAAGCAAGTGGGACTCGCCGACTCGCGCGTAGCTTGGCGTGTTATCAGAGACATGCGCAAAGTATCGAAACTGCCACGCGCAGCGCATGTTGACCATGGGACCAAACGTAAAGCGGCGTGTACGAGGCCGGTCGCGGAGAGGTGTGGACGCATTGACCCATTGCCAGTCAATATACTGGTTGTCGGGGGAAGGTTTGGCCGGGTCTTCGTGGCAGAAGACACCAATCCAGTCGTCCTTGTGCACGATGAAGCCCTGGGGCGTCGTGAAATCCAAATCCACCGTGTTCAGCTGGTACAGTTCGTCCTTGGAGAGCATGAGCTTGACCGTGGCCTTGTCGTCGCTCAGTGGGTCCTCAAATGGACCAAACACAACAGTGTGGGCTCGCTTCTTGATGCGACGCTGGCCCCATTGAGTCACGACCTGCTCGTCGCTCTCGAGCGTGATGAAGCGACACGGCGATCGGCTCGTGAAGAACCCACAGGGCGGCAAGTCGCTCGCGTTGTGTCGCGTCCACGCACCACCACGCAACGACGCCTCATGGGAATGAGCACCCGGGTGCGGAGACGATACGCGCGCTGCGGGGGCTTCTCCACTGACCCACACAAGACCGCTGGTGAGCAGCGCGAGCGCCGCCGCGATCCGCAGTCCCATCTTACGGTTCGCTGCCTTCCGGGTTCTTCTTCAAGTCAGTAGAACCCAGACAAGAGAATGCTGGAAGATTGCACTGGTACTACAGTAGCAGACAAAACAAAATTTTCAAGTTGAAGAGAAACGCAGTGGAGCCACTATTTGAGTATATTCATGGACCAATCAAATGCATTCTCTGTAGAAAATACAGTTTACGACCATCACTCGTAGTCTCGCAAGATCTACTGGCCGGGCATGAGACCGAACCAGCCCGGGCTCGGCTTGCCCTGCACCTCGCCAAAGTAGAGCGAGAAGGTCTGGCGCATGCGCTCGACCTCGGCACGGTCGGCCATGAACTTGGGGAAGGCGTCAAAGTTGGCCTCGGGGACCGACCACGTGAAGTTGGTACCACCGAGCGGCGGGGCGACGTCCTTGCGCACCGAGCGGTTGGCAAACGCCGTGCTCTGCACTTGCTTCGAGAGCACCCAGTTCATGAAGAGCTTGGCGGCCGCCGGGTGGTTCGCCTTCTTGAAGATCGCGAGGCGCTGGCCCCACGCGAGGAACGGCACACCGTTGCCAAACACAGACTTGATGGTCGACGTCGTGGACGGCGTGAGCGAGATGGACGCGCCAAAGCCCACGACCTTGCGCTTGGCGTTCACGGCCAACGACGGCGTGTTGGTGCCGCGGTTGAACTCGATCTGCTGCTGCGCAAACTTCTCAAGCCAGTCCCATCCGTACTTCTTGACGTACTGCGTGTACACGAACAGCGTGGCGTCGTCGTCATTCGGGTAGGCCGACGCGATCTTGCCCGCCCACTTGGGATCGGCAAGGTCAAGAGGGGACGTCGGCGCCGGCAGATCGCCGAGCTGCGAGGCGTCGTACGAGAAACCAAACGTGATCATCGTGTGGGACATCCACGCGCCCTTGGGGTCCTTGGCACCTTCGTAGATCTCCGAGAAGCCCGCCGGCTTGTACTCGAGCAGGTCACCATCGCTCGCCCAGCGAGGGAAGTTCTGGAGCGTCTGCAGGAACGCAATGTCCGGCACGAGACGGTCGCGCGCGAGCTGGTTGTTGATGCGCACGTCGTGATACTTGGAGTAGTCGACGATGATCGTGAGGTTCACGTCCGGGTACGCGGCCTTCCAGGCAGTGCGCAGACTGTCCTGCTGCGAGTCGACGTCACCGCCGGCGTAGATGACAAGCTTGCCGCCTTCGGCGATGGCTTCGGCGTGGAGTTGGTCGAGCGTCTTAGTCTCTTCGCCCAAGGACGGCGAGGCCGTGACCATCGTGGTGGCGACTGCACCGAGCGTAGCGAGCACGGCAAAGAGCTTCATGGCGGAGAGTGGACTTGGGCACTTGTCGCGGTTGAGGCGAATTGGAGAATGAAGAGTTTTGAGAGGATACAGCCGTGAAAGGCAACGATCACAACGCGCTCTTTACCGATCTGATAGATTATGGGACGATCATGGTGGCTGTTACTAGAGTGGCTGACACCGCAATAATAGTATGCGGTGTCACTGATAATTCATATGTCATTCCTGCCTTTCCAACAAGTTGCGATGCCTTGGTCAAGAATTGTATGATCCAAGCCTTATGTCATCCAATTTTCGACCGACGGACCGCAACTGGACAGGACAAGACAGGAGGCTCGTGTCAAGGTTCCAATCACAAGAGAGGATCCTCGTGACAAGGTTCCTTCCGCCACGGACAGCGGCCGTGCACTGTACAGTTACTGTGCTTGCGACAGTCGACAGTCGACTCCACTGTAGAGTCCACTGCTGGTGATATTGTGCAGTAGATATCCATAATACATGTATGTATTTTCACTCCCTGAGGCAGTTTTGAGCGGAAGAAGAGGAAGCCAGTGCCCCACGGAATAAAATCAATGTCGATGCGAAGCATGAGCAGCAAACACAATCGCGGCGTGAGACACAGTCGGAGATTATCCATCGCTCTTGGGCCAAGAGCGATGGATAATCTCCGACTGTGTCTAAGAGACTTGGCTCGCCGCCCGTGCTCACACCCAACACATACTGTCAAACCATCCATGTGATTGTGCGAGCGAGCGGTGTCGACTTGACGACACTGTTGAGAGTCAACATGAGACTCACGTTTGATTTAGTTGTGCGTACAATATCGGATAGAATGATACAGTAACTTGAAGCGATACAGCAGAGTTCCTGAGAATCGCATGGCCGTGGACGGCCGCTCTCGCGCACTGGTTGTGGAAGGGACACCATTCGGCGAAACTCATGAATAGGCGAATCATTCGTCTGTAACATGAGTTTACTCGCCCCGTCACCAACAGTGGCGGAGTAATCTGTGTGCCACCTGGCTGGCTGATGACGCTGTTGTTTGAATTGACAAGTGGATCATGAGTTCTGGGATGGGCAAATGTGATCCATAAGTTGCTGATCGTGAGGTCAAAGGTCACATGATTGACACGTTTGCCATCACGGAGTTGAATCCTAACGGCTTCTCGGAGCGAATATGGTTGAATGCCGGTATCGTTACTACATAGTAGTATTACTACTGAGTGGCAGTATCCGAGATGTCACTGGGCTTTCCTGACACTTAAGTTGTGATCAGTCATCTACGATCTCAATCTGCGGCCACAGCACTTTGCGTCTTGTGGCGTGGAGACCACAACAACGCTTGCTTTCAGTGAGAGCCGTGAAAGTGAAGTGAAGGCCGTTCACCTCACTTTCAAAGTTTCCAGCAACCACAACCGTCTCCAACCCAAGCCATCACCCATGAAGTTCTTCGCGACCATCGCCCTCTGTGCTCTTGCCGGAGCTACCGCTGAATCGACCACCGTCGAGTCGGCTCGTCAATTGCGTGCTGCTGCTGGTTCGATTACCAAGTGGGAGATCACACCCGACGGCAAGGGCCTCGCCGGTTTGCCACCATCGAACACGTGCTTTCAGATCACGTGTGACTTTGGCGGCAACATGCAAGCGTGTGCTCCCAACCTCGCAGCACGCCTGCAGAGCGAATTGGTCCACGCTAAGAGTGTCACCGGCAAGGGCGTTTACTCGGTCAGTGGCAACGCGGTCACCTTCTACTCGACCTCTTTCTACCCAGGCTCGAACCGCATCACCACTGTGGTGACGGGAACGTGCGATGGTCGTACATTCAACGGCGTGTGCCAGGGTCCAGGCAACAGCGCGCACAAGTGCTAAGAATGTCCGAAGTGCCACTGTATGAGCCACGATAGGGAGCCTTCTCCTCTATTAGATATTAGTCCAAAATACATAAAAGCGTTTTTGTTTATTCAACTAATAGTCTCAGAAGTAGCTTCGTCAGCGCTCACCTGAAGCTCCATACATTCTGATTGTCGCTTGCGGCTGTCGGTGGAGTGAGCAGCCATCACTTCGTTCATAGCAGATTTTCGGTCATGCTGACTTCAACTGGAGCCAGAAGACCATCACTATGATTGAGCCGCTCACCTACAGTGTCAAGAGCTCGGTTCCTAGCAACAGCCCTTTCTCAACGACCACCAACCATGCTGTTTGTCTGTGTCTCTAGCGACGTCAAGCGTGCCTCTGTCGATATTGACGCTCAGTGGAAATTCCAGGAGTTTGCTGGAAGGCCGAGGCCCATGGCCTCGTGCAGGATTACAAGCTGCGCATGACAACGGTCTGCAGGCGCGTTGCATGACAGCAAAGTACAGTATTCTAGGAACTTGTACGGGCTCAGGACTCTGTACTGACGTTATGCCATTAGCCCCGAAACCTGAGCAGACCACAAGGAATGGACTCAGCTTCCCGTTGTGGATCACGAATTCTATACCGGGCTGACGCAGATGGAACGGCGGACATGCATGGGGGAGATGGCGACCAGCTACGCCGAAGGTGTATTGTGGTCCACTATGAAGGAGATCGAGGATCTCATGGTCAAGCTCCAGTTCAAGTCCAGTGTCACTATGATGAAGTGTCAGATGACAGTGTTGAAGTTGTCCACATCGGGGGCGCCGTTGGCGCAGTGGACAAACTAGGTACGACAGGAGTTCGATTCCCACATCTGCGCCCCTTTCCTTTTTCAGCCTTTCCAACACACTACTCGGGACCTGCTCGAGCGACTCCCGCGCGCGAAAGCGCTGAGAGATCCCCGACAGCAATTGCTTTCGGTTCGAGCCGTCTGCAGGGACCGCGGGGTGCAACCGCATGTGGAGACGGCGCGACGCGGGGATGAGCGGCAGATTCTCTTCTTCGACGGGGGGTCAAGAGGGAATCCCGGTTCAGGCGGGGAGGGAGCGGTACTGGTCTCGACGGACGAGGACGCGATGATTGAGTGGAGGGCGAGCATGTCCTACGTACGCTCAGCATACCATGACCGACAACCGTGCAGAGTACTAAGGCCAACACCTCCTTCCAAATTACAACAAAAAGAGTACTGGGGGGTGATCACAAGACTGCGAGGGGCGAGGGAAAGAGGGTGGACGATGGAAGCTGTTCAAGACAGCAACCTGATCCTTCAGCAGCTTACCGAGTACCGCCCGCCGCGAAACAAGCTGCTACGACCACTATACAGCGTGGCCAGGCGGCTCGCAGTGTGGGACTGTCGACTGAGTCGACGGGAGGGACCCCCACGCCGTCGAACTATCCTTCAGCTGCTGATGGACGATCCTCAGCATTCACGCGCCTCGCACATCACACAGCGTCGCATTGATACCGCTTCTCCGAGCGAATGATAAAAGTGTGCCATCACCATCACCTCCTGGGTCTCTATTGGCTTGAGTAGGAACAGTTTACTACTGGTTGACAGTCCAATTGTGGTGGCTCACGATCCACACCGCGTCCACGACGCGGCGCGCGCGGTTCCACGTGAACTCGAACTGCGCGTGGCTCGTGTTGTGGATGTGGAGCCGTCCGTACCCGTAGTCCATGAGAGCCGCGGCTCGCCACGGGACGTCATAGTACGGTGCACTGTCGATATTCGCGCCGGCCGCGCCCACCATGATGTGGACGGGGGCTTGACTGAGACCGTCTCCTGTGGGGTTTGAGTGACATGTGCCATTATACACAGCGCACGTTCGCTCGTACGAGTGGTAGTGGCCCGAGAAGACGAGATCAACGCGGAAACGAACCAGCAGCGGCTCCAACTGGGACCGGAGATACAGCGAAAGCCGGTAGTCGGCCGGGTACATGACTGAGCAGTACATGGGCCGGTGCGTGTGCACGACCAGCCACGGCGTCGTGGAGCGGTTCACACCCTTCAAGTCGTTTACGAGCCACTCATGCATGGGGGAACCGGCGCGAAAGTCGTGTTCGCTGCTGAGCATCACGTGGTGCGTGAGCGCGACGTCGAGGCTCCACCAAAACGCGCCGTTTCCGTTGCTTGGCATGATGTATCGCTTGTTGTAGGGCACGCCACACTCGCCCTGCGAGTCGCCACCATAGTTTCCTTCTTGGGGATGAAAGCCGTTGGTCATTCCGGCTCCAGACATATCCTTGTTCTCGCCGCCACTGAGGTAGTCGTACTCATGGTTGCCAATGCCCACCATATACGGTAGCTTCGTGGAGACGGGTTCGAGCAATGACGCAAATTGGTCCCACAAATACGTTCGGCCCATTGCGTACGCGAGGTCGCCGACATGGAAGACAGCGAGGTAGTCGTGGCTCGTGTCGTTCTGGACGTCCTGGTACATGAGCTCGATCGTGGTCTCTGTGCGGTCGTCCGGCTTCGGGCCTGTGGCCTTGATGTTCCAGTCCCCGAGATCACCAAACACGAAGAAGCTCGTGGCATGGGATTGCGTGCCTACGGGGGGTGGTGTCTTGAACGAGTAGATCGGGCTCTGTCCGTCCATGGAGCTGCCCACACGGTAGTAATACGTGGTATTCGCGCCCAGACCACCCATCACGGCGTCGTACAGCATGCCTGGATCTCGGAAGAACTGGGCTGATACGAGTGTCGCCGGAGGACCACACATGTCGCTCGCCTGGTACGTTGTCGCGTTGGCCAAGGCCACTTGGTCGAGCTTCTCACGCGCCGAGCCAAACCAGACACTGGCGTTTTGGCTGGACGTACTAGTCCACGAGACGCGCATTGCCGATGGATCTTCGGTCATGGCGAGATGCACTTGCTGTGGCTCGGTCGGGCCTGCAGCGAACCTCACGAGTGGACTCTCGGCGAGTTTGGAGAACACGAACCCGTCCACCGAGACCGTAAAGAACCGGAACTGCCACACACACCGCATGTTCGTCAACGGTCCAAACGCCACACTGTCGACGACGCGGCTGTCGGTCCATCGCCAGTCGATATAGTTGCTATCAGGTGTCTCGGTGGCGTCGCCATTGATGCAGTAGGCGCCGATCCAGTCGCGCGACGAGGCCTCGCCTTGCAATTGGTACGCGACTGTGAGCTTGTCCATGTGACTGATGACTGTACTTGAGACCCGCAAATGCACCTGAGGCATGGCCTGCGCCAGTGAGAGCTGGGCAGCATCTTCTGGTGGAAGCTGCTCAAACGCCTGGAACAACGGATTCACGGCCGCGTGGAGATCGACGTCTGTGAAGCGACACGCCTCAGGGTGGGGACACGGCTCGACGTCGTGCTCAGCGTGGAGAGTCCACGCGCCGCCGCGCTGTGCATTACCGATGTGCCGTGGGTGCGCCTCGAGCGAGCGCACTGCCCCCGCGGCCGCGAGCACGACCCAACGCCGCATGCGTCTCTTCGCGAAATTGAATGGATCCTGACCAAGATCGAAGGGCGTAAACCTCTTATATTACATGTCTGAGTGTTGGTGGGGCTAAAATACTGTAGAGTCCGATGGATTTACCTCTGATATATAATATCTGCCCATGGACGACTATTTGATTAGCTGCAGTTGGATAAAACTTCGAAATTACACGTACTCTACCCATGGCCTTGCATGTGGCGTGGCACTCTCACCAAGACGATATGATGGCCCACAGGCTAAATTGCTGTGATGCACACTGGTGGCCAGTCGTAGGTCAAAGGCTTGGCGGTGGTGACGACTGCGACTCCTCGGAGGCCGGGTGATCCTATGTCCAGGCTAATACCAATCACAACACTACTACCCACTGCACCGTTCTGCACTTGTTGCCATGGGATCGCGCTTCTGAACCCATTTCAAGTACGTGGCAGGGGGTTTCGCTACGCTGAACCTGGAGTTTGGGGTCAGCGTGGC
>JAADWA010000545.1:0-20831 GCA_023335935.1 Pythium phragmiticola
CACTCCACAGTAACACGTGGGGAGTGTTGATGTGGTTGAGGAGGAGTTTCTTGGGGCCTTTGTGGCCGGTCACATCCGACGCTGAGACCGTGATGCAGACGTGGCGTCCAGTCTTGAGGAATGCGTCTTGGAAAGTGTAGTGCATGGTCTTGTCGAGGGAGTGGAAAGGTTCGCCATAGTAGTGCATGCAGGTGCGCTCAAACTCCGAGTTCTCCACGAGGAAGCCCGTCTTGATGCAATGCTCCAGCTGCTCCACCAGAGGTGGGAACCACTGGATGCCAACATCGAGGAACCGAACAGCGATATCGTTGACAAAGATCGTCTCGAGAAGCTCTTGGTTGGTGTTGCACGCGACTAGCGCAGCCGTGATCGCCCCACCGGACGATCCAGAGATGACGTTGGGCATCACATCGGCCTCCAGCAACGCCTTGATCACGCCCATGTGGTACATCGCAATAGATCCACCGCCACTGAGACAAAGCGCCGTTGCGCCATACGCCTGCTTGAGCTTTTGAAAAAACTGGCGCTTTTCGCTGGACGGGAACACATTCTCCTCGGCCGACGACAGGAACGCAATCGCGCGTAGGAGCAGTTGTCGGTGCTTGTCGATGACGTCCTTGGTGCCAGTGTTGCACGCGAGGTGGAGATCCGGTGCGTCCACGCCGCACTTGTTGCGCATGACAAACGACGGAAGCATGTACGTGATCGCCTGCACATTTTGTTCCGCTAGCGCTGTCGAGAGATCTTGCATGTTGCGGTCGAGTTGCGCAAAGTCGCACAGGTCGTGGTCTTCTCGGGAGATGGACGTCTTCCAGTGAGTCTTGTCTTCGAGCTGGTCGAGATATGTAGCCATGTGTGCCCACTCCTTGTAGCTTGTGGTCTGCTTCATGAGCTGCCGCAGCGCCTCTGCGTGCTTGCGCTTGATGCCAAAGACATGGACGTACGCGCGGTTCACTATGAGCACCGTGTGCTTGACGGCCTTGACCAGCACGTAGCCGCTCACGGAGATAGCAATGCGCACCATTTGATACAGCGCAATGCACCACTGGAGAAGCACAACGAGTTGGATCCACGCATACCAGCCGATCGAGTTGAACTTGGTCACGATGAACGTCACCGTCGACACAAAGACGACCACGACAGCCGCACGCGAGAGCATCTCGGGACTTGTGAGCTCTTCGACTCCGTACCAATGGCGCACGAGCCCAGCGACGCACTCGAGTACCGCGCCGGCAATGGTCTGTTCACAGCCGGTCCAGCACGGACGCCATCCGCTTGGCGCCCACGCGACGAGCGCCTCAATCCGCTGCCACACGAGTGCACGAAGACTCGGCGCGTCCTCGATCGAGTGCACGAGCCAGCGCACGGCGTAGGTGCCAATGATGCCCACGACCACGGCGCCGCTGACGACGTTTGCGATGAACTCGGCGACGCGCTGCGAGTCCTTCCACGCGGCCTTGCCTGGCGGTGTCTTCGCTGCCATGGTGTCTCGTTGGCTTTTGGCATCTCATGGCAGTGACACCGTCATTGAGCTGCTGCCACCAATTGATCGACGTGAGCCACAGTGGTCGAATGTCTCACCAACCAGATGGCACTGTCACAGGTGGTGGCACTGCCAGTACCTCGGTATCCGAACATTATGTGGTACACACTATTATAGTGGTATCATTTTCAAACAAGGGGTTTCTCACTTGTCTCCGGAACCCGTAACACGATCCGGTGACATGAAGTAACTTTTGTGATTGGTTAAAAAGACGCTGTGTTTGAATTGGTGGGAGCAAACTTTGGTCCAAATCTGCCTCAATGCCGCCCTGGTGTTGGACATTTGGTCGGAATAATGGAAATCGTTCGTGTTTCTTTTCGCTCGGGGTGAAATCCAACTGAGACTCTCTACCCTGAGATGGATTCTTGTGGTGCGAGTGAGACTGGATTCCAGTCTCACTGTCCATTCAGTGGACTTGTCCGCTGGGCTTTGGGCAGATGCCTGCAGCTAAGCTGGCTGGCAATAGGCCGAGCTGGTCGAGGGCGTCGGGAAGCTCCCGTTGACTGTACCCCCATGGGCCAAGGAGAGTAGGTGGTCGTTGGCAAGGAATTCATTGCTGGAGACAAATACACCAGCTTCCATTTTGGAGTTTATTAATGCACTGAACCTAATGCTACAAAATCAAACAATTAGATGCTCAGTGAATGAGTGCACTGCGTCGCGGACAGCTGGGAGCCATGAATTGCCGTCTAAGCACTGAGATCGAGGCACGAAAGTAAAATACACACTTCAGCGACAAGACGAATCGGATTTGGTAGTCTAAGTGAAAAATGATATTGCACTAATCAACATATTGGAGTACTGTTGTCAGCACCAAAGGCTAAAACTGCTGCGAAGGCATACCGGCGTAGTTCATACTTCTACAGTTGTACGCCTTCACGATACGGTACCATAAAAGATCAATCCCTGCTGCTAACATACTGTACATGTGAGTCCTTTCGTTTATTTCACACCGGTGGGTATATTTCAACGTCGCCAGACTGGCGAAGCTTTATCGACGTACCTGACCGCGCACTGCGATCCAAAGTCTATACGCTAGCACCGGTATCAGGTTGTATGATTGAGCTCTTTAACAGAAAATTGATATACTAGTCCATTAAAAAGTCTGCTTGAAATGCTGTGGTTTTGGAAGTGCTCAAACCACAGCATCGGACTACCCTGTACCGTATGTCGATCGTATCTCGCCATCCGAGTCGCACATCAAATCACATAAAAAATTTACAGTGTAGCTCTAATCACCATATAATAGCCAATCAGATCGCACAAAAGATCTGTAACTCACGCTTGTTACGCGTTCTCATGGAAAGGGGTGAAAATCCGCCTCATAGAAAGACCAAGTGATTTGCACTCCGATGAAAAAAAATCTCTAGCAATCGGAACCAATTCTGGTTACGTCCATACCTTATAAGACATATCTGTGTTTCGGGAGTTGAGGAATCCATTTTCCCTCGCGATCCTCGCGGACCAACGGCAACCTCCGGTCGCTCTCCGACGCCACTTCTGCGAGCCGCCGCTTGAAGGAAGGTGCTCTAGCAATTGAATATCTCACCCACTCGTCCGCGTTTTCCTCTGACAAAGTCTCCGCTTCTCTCGCAGTCCAGAGGCAGCTCCACGGCATCCACGGAAAGCCACACGCCCCGAGTCATGACGTCCAAGGTCCCGGGCATTCGCGCCGACACGCCGCCAACCATGGCCATGATGATGAGCATGCGCACGCCACCGCTCGTCGGTGCAGGCGTCGCACCGCGTCAACGCAGCGGCGGTGGCGACGCGTCCGTGACGCGCACGGTGCAGTCGCTGCGGCAGCGCGTGCGCGGCTGCATAGACCGCCACCACATTGCGTCGGCGCTTTTCTACGCCGACAAATTGGCCACGCTGTCCCCGGGTGAACCCACGGACGTGCTGCTCTTTGCCGAGACATGCTTTCTCCACCGCGAGTACCACCGCGCGATCCACATTGTCACACAGGCCGGTCTCCTTGCGTTTGAGAGTCCCTACACAATCCCTGAGACGACGCTGCAGGCGTATCTGCTGGTTGGACAGAGCATGCTCGCGATCAAGCACAAGGAAGAGTGTCTTGACTTGTTGGCCAAGGTACTGCCCGACGACGAAGTGTCGATCCTGGCGTTTGCGAAGCGGTACAGCGCCCACGCTCAGGACAGAGGCAGGCTCAACATTGTCGCGTCGCTCGCGCTGCTCATGGGCGAGACCTTTGAAGGCGTCGGCAATCGCGACAACGCACTGATCTACTACCGACTGGCGCTGCAGTGTGACGTGCAGTGCGCCGAGGCGTTTTTCCATCTTGTGGAGAAGCAAATGCTATCGACGCAGGAGCAGACGCGGCTCATGGAGTCGCTCGACTTCTCAGCAGAGGACGCGGACATGCTGCGGGAGCTCTACGGTGTCCACATTGGCAAGTACGAAACATCGCCGTCCACGAACGTCAAATTTGCCCGCGTCGAAGAGATGTTTGGCCTTCGTGACAATGTCGAGCTGGTGAGGATCCCATAGTTGAGGGTCTTTTTGTATCGGGTGGTCTCTGACGCTTGTCGTGCAGAATATCGCCAAGGCCGAGACCTACTACTATCAGCATGACGTCCAGAAAGCCCACGAGATCTGCGAGTGGTGAGTAGTTCCGGAATTGCTGAATGATGATCATTGCTGATAATCAGGATGTTTGAAGGGTGCGGGACAAAGATCCGTACAACTTCAAGATCGTTCCAGTGTACGTCGCGACCATGGTCGAGCGTGGGAAGAAACGCGACCTCTACCAATATGCCCATCACTTGGTACGTTGCAATGGTGAGTTGTATGAAGGCTTGTTGGCTGACCAAGTGGATGCTATTCTAGGTCGACGTGCACCCCAAGCGAGCGTGTTCTTGGTACGCGGTTGGCTGCTACTATTTGCTCATCCAGAAGTTCGATGCCGCGCAACGCTATTTTCAGTGCGTATCCATGCAAAAAAGATTCTAGAGGTGGAACTTCTAACGTCCAACGTGCCTTTTTCTCCAGCAAAGCGACGACGTTGGAGCCCAGCTTTGCACCGGCGTGGATCGGTTTTGGTAACTCGTTTGCTGCGCAAGACGAAAGCGACCAGGCCATGTCTTCCTATCGCACAGCGGCCAGTTTGTTTCCGGGATGCCATCTCCCCACTCTGTATATTGGCATGGAGCACTTGCGGACGGACAACCTACCTCAGGCACTCGAATTTATCAAGCAGGCGAGTGCCATCTGCCCCAACGATCCTCTCATCTACAACGAAATCGGATCGGTCTATTACAAGCAGCAGAACTACCCACTGGCGATCAAGATGTTCACCCAAGCTCTCGAGCTCTGTAAACACCTTCCCGAGGTAAGAAGTATCACGAAAAGCCTCGCGAATCCTGCTGTGCCTAGCTGACAACTTTTTGAATCGTAGCGCCTCATGGAACTGTGGGAGCCAACACTCTTTAACCTGGGCTTAGCGCTCCGCAAGATGCGCCAGTATGACGACGCGGTTCGGTATTTCCGAAGTGCGTTGCGACTATCACCTCGAAATGTAATTGGCGCTATGTTCTATGGGGCTTAGGTCAGATCGACTAAAACGTGCCTTTGGTGGCATTCGCGTAGGCATCCATTCATGCGGCGCTGGGTTTCACACTCCACATGAAAGGAGACGTCGAAGACGCTATCGAGTGCTACCACTCGGTTCGTCAATGATCTGCTGGTTGCTGACTGAAGTTCTGAAGCTCATGTGATGTGGTCGCTGATCTCATTAGGCATTGGCGTACAACTCGGAAGAAGCACTAGCAGGAGAGATGATCACCGTCGCATTTGAAGAGTCCCTGGGCGCTAGTCGTGCGATCCCTCACGTACCGCCTCAGACATCGTTCCGAACACCCAGCGTGAAAGTCACCGGTGGTCGCCTGCCGCCCGCGTCGGCGACAAATTCAGCGAGGAGTGACGACAATGTACGAAGAACGCTGCAGCTCGATCAGTCGTTTAGCAGTGCGGACCATAGTCGACTATACGAGCAAGAGGTTGACGCGAACGGCTCGAGTTTGGAATTTTCCGACGACAGCTCGATGAATATCGATGAATGAGGATGCTTAAGTGATTAACTGCTGTGTGCGTCAGGTCCGTTGTGTGTGAACCGTAGGTGCTCGTCTCAAGTCCGTCTGACGTTTCGGGTCGACACATCCATCACATAGTTTCCTGATTCAAGTGCTGTATATCATGAGCCGGTTTGCAAGGTTGAGCGTCGAAGGGACAGCCGCCAATCTGGTGTCGCTGGTAAGTGCAGACAAGTACACAATTCCGCGCACGTCTCGCCACCTCATGCCCAGTATTTCTCACCCGTGATGCTGTTATAGTAATACGCCGCGCCGGTGTACTGGTCGAAGAACTTTTCCCACGGATCCGGAGGCACGGTAGAGTCACTGGAGACAGCGTATCCATTGAGTTCTGCACCCGTCGTGGGTACTGGCGCTGGCTGGCCGGCAGCATTCGCTCCCATGGTGGCCATGGGCATCATCATGGGGTTGACCAGCTGCGGATTGTACGCTGTACCAAACATCATTGGATTTCCGCCACCGAACGCCATGGCCGCTTGGTACGCGTACGCCGCCGCCGCCGCTGCGTACCCCGGATACATCATGCCCGCACCCATCGCTGCATTGGCTGCCTGGTACGCATTTCCTCCGGTGGGCTCCTCATAGTAATGATATTGACCGTACTGATCGTAGAACCCGTACTCATCCGCGTACCCGCCAGCAGCATATCCGGAAGCGGAGCTCGCCTGATTGTACGGGTCACCGTCATAGTCGACGACGGGCGCGGTCGCTGCCATCACAACCTCCAGTGCCTTTGACGACGTTGTGGAGGCGGCGGCACTGAAGGGCCGCGTCCAGCTCGCCTCCTGGGTCTTGATGTTGTAGAAGTAGGACGCCTGCGCGTTGTCGTCCCAATACTCGACCCAATCCTCTGGATTTCCAGATAAGGAAGACGCCTCGGGCTCGCTATCAGCACCACCGCCGCTATCTTCCACGGTATCGAACGTCGCCGCCATTTTAGCCTCGACCGCCGCTAGCTGTTCATCCATCGCCTTGGCGCGTTGCACGCGCTCCATCTCGATTTTCTTCTGGATCGCCTTCACGCGTTGACGACCAAGATATCCTCGTGCACTCGCTTGGATTCTTCGTGCGGCAGCGTCGCGTCTCGTGAGCCGCTCTTTCTCCAGTCGTGCACGTTCCAGCATCTGCGCCTCGAGTGCCTTGATCTCTTGCTCGCGGGCTCGTGCCTCGTCGTCCATCATCGCCTTGAGTTTGGCCAGCGCCATCTCCTTTTCTTGGAGCGCCTTGACGCGCACTCGCTCTTCGTCGCTGCGAAGCTGCGCGAGTGCCTCGGCTTGTTGGGCTTGAAGCTTTTGAATGCGTCGCTTCGCAATGTGTTTGAGGCACACGCTCTGGATCTTCAGCTTGGCTTGGTCACGCTGCATGGCCTGCGCAGCACGTTGCAGCTGGGCCGCCTCGTGCTGCAGCCGTGCTGCCTCAGTGTCCCGGGCTGGCTCCGTTTTCGTGGTCGTCTGAAGAAGCGCCGTCATCTTCAGCTTGGCCAGCTCTTCGTTCTCCTGGGTACGAACGAGAAGCTCCATCTCTTGCGTCGCGTGGAGTTGCTTTTGTAGCTGCTCACGGATCCTCTCGGCCTCTTGCTGTCTCTGGAGATCAAGCATCCTCCGGTCGCTGGCTTGTGTGTGCTGCATCTGCATGAGTGCTTCGAGCTTGAGCCTCGCCAGCTCTTGTGCTTCGTGATCGCGTCGCTGCTCGTCTTCTTCGCGTTGCTCCTCTAGCTGCTTGCGCAGGCTTGCGCTCTCCTGGGTCGCCTTGCTTTCCTGAAGCAGGAGTTGCACACGCAGCTTGGCGAGCTCGGCCTCTTGCTCCTCGCGGAGCCGCTCGATCTCATCGAGCGCTTTTTCGGACGCCATGATCGAGATGCGCTTTTCAAATTCGCGTCGCCGCTGCCGCAGCAATCGACGCGCCTTTGCGCGACGCAGTGCACACTGGATCACGACGGCCGCATGTTCTCGCCGCATGCGGTTGGCGCTCTCCAACTTCCTTCTCTCGACCTCAAGCTTGCGTCTCCAATACCGCGACCGCGCGAGATAGACGCGAGCACAGCATTGTATCCGGATGGCCGCGCGCGTTTTCGTTTGCAGCACGAGCCGATCGAGCGCCGCGCGGGCCTGCCCCTGGTGCTCTCGTTTGCGCGTGGCAGCGAGCTCGCGTGCACGCTTCCCACGGAAAATCCTCTGAATGTGGAGAGCCGCGCGAGTTCGCTTGTGCTGCATCGCCATGATCTGTACACGCTTTGCCTCTCGTCTCTCACGCTCTCCCCGCGCCAGCTTCCCACGCGCAATCGACTGGATCCGCTTGGCCGCTTGGTGCTCTTCCTGCGCCATCGCTCGCTGAGCCTGCAGTCGCAGCTGACTCGCGAGACGTCCGTGGAAGCCGCGCCAGCAAGCTTGGATCCGCAATGCCGAGCGGTTCATGACCGTGAAGTTCATCCACTTGAGCTTTTCGTACCGCAGCCGCTGAGCTGTGCGTCGAGCCGTGTAGCCACGGAAGAGACGCTGGATGAGCAGCGCCCCCGTGAGCCGACGGAACGCCAGCAATTGCTGGGCCTCCCGAAGTCGCAGCTTTTGGGAGAGATACTCACGGCGTGTCGTGGTCGTGCGCCATCGCGTTTGAATCGCCGTCGCCGCGACTCGCTCTCGCTCTCGCTGGACACGATCGGCCTTCTCGCTCCGCAATTTGATCAGCTGCCAGCGCGACCGGAACGCGCGATACCGCGTTTGGATCGTGATTGCCGCCGCAATGCGTCGCTTCTTCTCCACGTACTCACGCCGCGCCAGCAGCCCGCGTGTGTGGCGCTGGATGACGACCGAACTGCGCAGCCGGCGGCGCTGGTTCGTCCGACGGCGACGCTCTTTGCGAGCGAGGAAGCTGCGCATGCAGCACTGCAGCTGCACCGCGCAGTCGTGCTCGAACTTGGTGCGTTGAATCGCTCGCAGCAGACGCCGCTTTTGGTGGTGGCGGAACGCGCGCTGGATGCGGCGCGCCGCGAGCGTGTCCTGCTGGGCGCGGAAGAGCGCCTTGGCGAGTCGCTTGCCGTTGTAGCCGCGGTAGCAGCGCTGCAGGATCGAGGCACTGGAGTGCTCGAGCTGCACGCGGCGGATGTGCACCACGCGGCGTCTTCCCAAGTGGCCACGCACCAGCGACTGGATTTTCGTGGCGGCGAGCCGTTGCCGTCCACGCCAGCGCCAGAGCCGAGCAAGCTTGCCCTTGAAGATGCGCTGTAGTTCGACGGCAGCAGCGTGGATCTCGTTGCGTGCGTCGATCGCGCACTCGCTGTGCCACTTGGCAAAGCGGCGTCGCAGCGTCTTGCGCGTGCGCTTGCGCAGAATCTCGGTGAGCTTTTGCGAGCCCTTGCACTTGAGGAAGAGATTGGCCTTGAGCTTGTTGCGCTCGAAGTGGAGAAAGGCCTTCCACTTTTGGTACGCGCGCGACAGCGACTGCGACTGGAGGCGCAAAAAGAGCTGCTGCACTTTCTCGAGCCCCCAGCGGTGGCAGTAAATCTGGGCCTTAAGAGACGTCACGGGACAGTGTTGCTGCACCCAGTGGACGCCGTCACGGACCTTGGCATTAAGCTCTTGGATGCCAAACTCGGCGATCGCGAGCTCCCGCCGCAACTGCGTCACGTCGACTTCCGTGCCACCGGGCCGCAAGCAGTTTGGCGTTGGCCGGCTATAGTGCCGGCTGTAGTAGGACCGTACCAAGTGTTTCTTGGAGTGTGCGACTGCAAGCCGCAGCGGAGGCAGCAGCGACGTGACCGACGATACCGACGGTAGCGATGCGCCACTGCTGTGAGTCTTGACTGACAGCTTGGCGTCACCTGGTCTCGTGCCGCCTACACCCATGGTGTTGGCGACCTGCAGCAGCCGCTTCCGCGCTCGCATGAGACCCATAAACTCGTCAAAGTTGATCTCGCCGTCGCCGTCCGTGTCGGCCTGCGTAATGACTGTTGCGAGCTCCGCGTCGTCCATGTCTTCACCGGCAGCCTTCAAGAGGTCCCGCAGCTCGCTAGGTGAGATAGCGCCGCTGCCGTCGACGTCAAACTGCGCAAACACGGCCTGGTATCGATCCGTCAAACTGCCGTCGTCGTCACTGTCGTGCTTCTCGCCAAAGGCCGCGTCAAGCGCCTCGTACTCGTCGAGCGTGAGCCCGAGCTGCGCGGCGATCACGGCCTTCTGCCGTCGCGCTTCGTTGAGATCGTCGAGTGGTGGAGATGAAGCCCTGGACCTCGCGAGTGCATCGAGGGCGTCTTCGTCCAGTGCGGCAAAGCCTCGCCCGTGGATCGGGGCGTGGTGCCTTTGGATCTGCGCCATGTCCGAATTGGCTTCAGCTGACTGTCGCGCCTTGGCGGCGTCGAGGCGAAGCGCCATCTTGCGGTGCACCGACGTGGGGCGCGTGCTTCTCGCTCGCGTCTTGCGCCGTCGATGAGTGCGTCGTACGGCAGCGCCGCTCGCCTGTGGACTAACCGCTGGTGGTTGTGCCTCTCTGGTCGACGGGCTCAGCGCCTCTAGTCGCACGTGGCGCTGGTTGTTTCGACCGCCACGCGCCACTGGCGAGCCGTACGACTCGTGGAGAAGACGAGATGCGCTCTCGTCGCTGCTTCGCGGCCGTGGTCGACGACTGCTCACTGGCAGCAACGTCCGTAGACTCTCGACATCCAAGTAGAACGGCGCGGGACTCGTGAGCGACGGTATTGAGGCAGACGCATTCAAATACGGTGATGGAAACGTCGGCAGCGGCGTGGCGCCCCAGGGACTGTGGGCGATGTGGATGCTCTGGGAGAGCCATGGCTCGTGGAGTTGGCGCTGCTGCTCGAGCTGCTGCTTGTGCTGCAGCAGCAGCGCCGGCTTCTTCGTTGTCTTGTTGGGAGCGACCGGAGGCCGTGCGTGGCTGCTGCTGTTGTTGCCCTGGTTGGTCATGGAGCTCGTGAGGCGCTCGGTGGCCAAGCAGCCATGTCCGCGGCGCTGTTGGCATCATTTATCTTTAGGAGATGGCTACACCTGAAACGGATTGGCAACGAATTCCATCCAATAATATCGATCATCGGATCTAGTATCATCCAATCGGATTGACTCGCTTCTCTGTGGACTTTCCCACAGATCCGCGGAATTCTTCGCTTCAACCCCCGCGTCCCATGGGACCATTAGACGAGTTCTCATGGCAGATTCCGACGTTCCCCATGGCCAAGACCGTGTTACCCCCGCCGCAGCCGCAAGACCGCAGTGGCATGCCATCCGCCGGCCGGCAGCTCGTGCTGCTCGGTCTGCTGGGCGCGATCACGTCGGCCTACGGCATGTACGTCGAGCAGCAAAAGCACAAGCTCAAGGATGCCTACACGCCGCTCTGCGACTCGGAGTACTTCTCGTGCTCCAAGGTGCGTTCTCCTACAAAAGGACCGGTGAAGAGACTATGGACTCACTATTCAATTGGTGTTCTGGTGATGAGAAGGTCATGATGAGCGAGTACGGAAGCCTACTCCAGTACCATGGACTGGTGCCCAAAGACTCGTGGCTTGATGTGCCCAACACGCTGCTGGGTACGTTTCCTATTAGTCTCATCGAAAGTGAGACGAAATCACGGAATGAACGGGAGGTACTACACCAGGCGTTGGTGCGTACTCGCTCTTCATCCTGTACCCGCTGCTGCGCAAGCTGCCGTACCATCAGTACTTTTACGTGCTCGCGTCCATGTTTGCACTCGTACGCAAATGACCCCCATTCTACTACTCTCCACAAAAGTAGTAATACTTTCTCTCTCTCCTCGTAGGCGTTAAGCGTCTACTTGGCGTACGTGCTGAGCTTCGTGCTGCGCGACTTTTGTCTCGTGTGCGTGACGGCGTACGTGATCAACGCGGGGCTCTTCTGGTACTCTCTCCAACTGCTCAACGGCAACGGCAACGGCCCACGGAAGAAGAAGAAGACCAAACAGCAGTGAGAAGAAAGAGATGACGTTGGCAGCGTTCCTAATGTTCTTCGGCTCGGTGGGGTGGTGAGGTCGGCTTCTTCTTTGTGAGCCATCCGAGCGGTCTGCGTAACACAGCATACAAATTGTCAGTCACTCGCATTTCTGCCCTTTCTCCATGAGCACACGTACGCGCCGAGTTTCCACAGGGCCGGCACTTTCGGGAACACGATGAATGACTCGTAGTCGACGGCAAACACCTCATCGCCAACGAATCCAATGGGCTGTCGCGGCGCGATCCGTTGGAAGTTGGCGTCGCCCACGCCGTCAGCCCAACGAAACCCAGCAGGCGTGAGCTTGAACACTCGGGTGATCTCGTACGTGTGGGCAAAGCCCCGGGGGGCGTTGGTCGCAACCAACGTTGGCGTCAGTTTGTTGGACGTTGCTTCGACCGCGCGCGTGTCGTGCGTGAGGATCGTCCAGAGACTGGACACGATGCTGTCCACTTTGTGGGGCGCCAGGTCCGTCGCGAGCCCGCTTTCAAAGCAGACGCCAACACCGCCGTGGGCGCCAACGAATTCGTCCGTGAGCGCGACGCGGCCGTCGGCTACCAGATACTGCGGGTCGTGGAGCAAGATCTCGCACGGCAACCGCGCTGCTATTCGCACGCTCTCTTGTGTTAGCGCAGCCGCGCCGGCGAGCCGCACGAACGGCGCCGACGGTTTGTTGGTCGAGTGGAGATCCACGAGCACGTCAGTCTCAGCAAGGAGCGGCGCCAGCTCACGCGCACGGGTCTCCTCATACAACGACGATTTGTCATTGGACGCTGAGAGGATCTCGGCTGTGAAGCAGCGGTTAAGATCTGCGTGGGGCGTCGCGCCACGCGTGCCGACGCGCAGCGCCTGCGTGTTGGCGTAGACGAGCGTGACGCTCGCGCCGTCGGCAATGCGCGCGTCGTTTGTGAGCAGCGCGAGCCGCAGCGCGTCCAGCACGCGCACGCCAATGCGCTCGTTGCCGTGGACGCCTCCTAGCAATGTCACGCGTGGGCCGCTAGCCCCACTATTGCCGCGTGAGAACCGATAGATACCCTCGCCGAGCCGCGCGAAGGAATTATAGGACCGGGCCATTTTCACAAGAGAAAAGGAATCCAGCAGATCCGAAATAGAAACGATAGGAAGCATGTTGCGTTTCTATACTGCCCTTGCTTCAATTTGCCCCAACACCAAATTCGCCAACAAACCAAGACGAAGAAGAACCAAGCGACGATGGCGTCACATCTCCCAATGCCGTTGGTGTTGGTGGTCGCGGCATGCGTGTTAGTCGTCACTAATGCGTCTCTGGATCCAACGACCGACGCGTTGGCGCAGAAGGACCACGTGTTGCGCACGCACATGTCCACCAAGACCATGTACCCGGCGCCAACAGCCTCAGAACTCGCCGACGACGACGCCCAACTCTCTCATAAATCCAACAATCCGTACGAATCCAACAACAACGCCAACGAATGCCAACCGATCCAACTCAACTTCGTGGTGCGCCACGGCACGCGGTTTCCCACCATCAAGGACATTGACCGCATCAGCGCGACCCACTTAAAGCTGCGCTCGCTCGCGGCCTCACTCCCCGAGCGGCTACAACAGAGCCAATGGGCCACGGACGACTGGCGAAACCCGTACGATCCGAATCGCGCTGGTTGGCTCGCGGGCGCCGGTGTGTTCGAGCAGATCTCGTTGGGGAAGCGACTGCGCGAGCGCTTCCACCGCCGCGCTGCTGGCGACGCCTCTCCGCTCCAGTTCCACGCCGATGCGTTTGTGCTCGAGCACACGTACAAGCCACGCACGCTGCAGAGCGCCATGGGCTTTGCATTCGGCTTTTTCAACGGCGTGCAGCCAGTGCACTACGCGTCGGAACCCATTGGCCAGGACCACGCGCTGCGGTTCTTTGCCAATTGCAAGGCCTTTGACCGTCGCATCGAACACAACGCGACGGCCACGGCCCATTACAAAGCGTACCAATGCGGCCGCCAAATGCAGCGCAATCTGCGCGCCTTCCGACGAATCGCGGGGGATACGACCGGGCTGCTCACGCAGAAAGACCTCGAGGCCGCGTACGCTGGCTGTGCATTTGACGTGGCCGTGCGGAACGAATTCAGCCAGTGGTGTGCGCTGTTGGACCAAGAGACGCTGCTGTCGATGGACTACTACCACGACCTCAAGCACTTTTACAAAAAGAGCCACGGCCACGCGTTGGCGTGGGAGATCGCAGCGCCGCTCTTGCAGGACATGTACCACTCGATGCGCGCGCGTGTGGACGGGAGGAGTCGCGTGGAGGGCCATTTCCGGTTTGCCCACGCCGAGACTATTCTGCCACTGGCGTCGCTGCTCAACTTGTCGTATTTTGACCGCCACGCGAGCGACCGTGACGGCCACTTTCTGTCCGACACGCCATTGGAGATCGCGTCCCAGCGATCCTTCCGTGGCTCGGTCCTTGCGCCGTTCTCGGCCAACATTGGCTTTGTGCTGTACCAGTGTGGGGGGGAACTGGACGACAAACCGACGTACCGTGTGCAAACGCTGCTCCATGAACGCACCGTGCGGTTCCCCGACTGTGGCGATGAGCCACTGTGTCCGTTGGAGACGTTTGAGACGATGTTTCGCCAGTGGATCCACGAGTATGACTACTTCAGCCAGTGTGCGGTCGAGTAAAACGAAAAGAGACAAAAGTAGAATGCATCAACTTGATTCTTGGTGTGGGGCCACAAGGACTCGTATGGTCAGTCGAGTTCATCTACATTCGTCGTTGTCGTTGTCGCCAGCGGTGGCTTGGCCGTCGCCGTCACGGGTGCAGGCGGCGGTATCACTGCGCATGCTGAAGGTGGGGTGGCTATATCTAGGAGAAACGTGCCGCATGTCACCAGCCGCGTCGCCGGTGGGAGGCGCTCCGTGTTGTGATCCGCGGTGCGATCCGACTGGTGGCTCATCAACGGATCCTGTGGACGAGAATGACGAGCGGCAACCGTTGGAGCAGGTGGTGGCATAGCTGGCGACGCGTGATCCTCAATGCGGAACGCCGACTCAACAAACGCTGTCATCTCAGCGCTCGCGTTGGTGCCGACACTAGCGCACTGCTGCAGGAGTGCGAGTCTTGAGGAATCCACGGGGATAGAGAGCGCTGACGTGTCGAGTGTCTCGGCAGTGACTGATGTCTCGGTCTGGTTATCTTTCGCCCCCTTCACCGGCTTGATCCAGGCGTCTGGTGCATTCACGACCTGCTCCCACCGTTGCTCGCGCTGGCGCTGTAAGAATTCGCAGTCCTGCACGGGCACGATCTTCTCGCCGGAGAACGGATTGACTTCGTGCTCCTCGGGTTCTTGAGGCAGTGCGTCTTGTTGGTTGCTGGCGGCTCTCGCAGCCGCCTCAGCTTCTTCGGCTCGCTTGCGTTTTCCTTCGGCCATGAGCTGTTCAAAGTGGAGAAAGTTCATCCTGTCGCGGTCTCGCTTCTCTTGGCGAATGGCCTCCATCTCGACGCGCTCGGCCTCCTGTGCAGCCTTGTAGTCTCCACCGGACGCATCAAGGGCCTTGCCCCATGCGTCCACACGGCGTCGCTCGTCGTCAAACACGGGGCGGTCGTCCAGGTACTTGAGTTTTCGGCAGCGGTACACGAGCGTCTTGCGGTACTGCTTGATGTGCTTGACGACATCGTTGCCCTGCAGGTAGAGCACCTTGAGATTGGGCATCTTGGCCAGCACGTCCAGCACGGCTGGGTCGACGATGCGGTTGCTTTGCACGTCCAGCACCGAGAGATTGGGCAGCTGCACAAGATGCTCCAGGTCCTGCGCAGTCGCCAAGTAGTTGGACTTGAGCGAGAGACTCTACAGCATGCACGCACAAGAAGCCGTCAGTGGATGGTGGCCAAGAAATGATACTAACCAGCGACTGGCTATCGCACCGAGAGCTGTTTCATGTGGCCCAGGTTCTCGATGCGCGAGATCTGGTTCTGCGAAAGGTTGAGCGTGTCCAGCTCTGTCTGCGCCTCCAGATTCTCAATGTGCTGGATCAGATTCTCCTGCAGATAAAGCGTCCGGAGTTGCGTCTGATTCCCGAGACCTTCGATGCGAGGCAACCCATTGCCCTCGAGCCAGAGCACCTTGACCCCCGTGTACTCGTCGAGGTTCTGAATGCAGCGAAAGCCTTTGTAGTGGAGGTAGAGCTTGTCGTTGATGGCCGGCGTCACGTACAGATCGTGGTCGCGGCAGAGTTTCTTGAGCAGCGCCTTCTCCATGTCCACCATGTCGGATACCGTATTTTCTTTGTGGCGAATGCAGTTGTGGTGGCCCAGGCGCTTCCTTTCTGGAGGTCGCGCATTGCCTTTCCATTTTTGTTGGTGACCTTTCAAGATCCGATTGTAACACCGAATGACAATTACCTAAGTTCTTAACCATTGTGTGTGTACCCATCTCATGTGAACAACGAGATCTTGGGAATGAATGCGCAATGAAGCACAATGGACACGGGAATCCCATCCACCCACTCAGGCTATGTTACGCGATCGAGTGGTTCGTGTTCATCAATGGAACGAAGGGGTATTTATTGCGGTAACGACATTATGGGGAAAGCGGTCGACTGACGTTCGTCCAGTCAAATCGTCCTCTGCTCACCGAGTGCATATGGAAGCTATTCACGGCAGCCACGCTGCGCGATGACAATCCCGGGGCTAGGCACTTGAACGTGCTTACAGGACACCGACGCAGTTGAGGTTGTGGAATGCCTCCGTCAAACGCGTAATCATCTCTTCCTCCGACTTGCGGACCCAAACACGCGGGTCGTAGTACTTCTTGTTCGGCTTGTCGGCGCCCTCCGGGTTGCCAATCTGTCCCTGGAGGTAGTCCTTCTTGCTCTCGTAGAACTTGCGGAGACCGTTCCAGTAGGCCCACTGCGTGTCCGTGTCAATGTTCATCTTGACGACACCGTTCTTGACGGCCTCCTGGATCTCAGCCTCGGTCGAGCCCGAGCCGCCGTGGAAGACAAAGAACACAGGCTTCTGCTGGCCCTTGGCGACCTCGTCACGCACGTGCGACTGGAAGCCACCGAGAATCTCCGGGTGGAGCTTCACGTTGCCCGGCTTGTACACACCGTGGACGTTGCCGAACGCCGCAGCGATCGTGAAGTTGGGCGACACCTGCGAGAGCTCGTTGTACGCGTACAGAATGTCCGACGGCTGCGAGTACAGCGACGAGTTGTCGACACCCGTGTTGTCGACACCGTCCTCTTCACCGCCCGTGATGCCCAACTCAATCTCGAGGATCAGACCCATCTTGGTCATGCGCTCGAAGTACTTCTTGCTGGTCTGCACGTTCTCTTCGAGCGACTCCTCCGACAGGTCGAGCATGTGCGAGCTGTAGAGCGGCACGCCGTGCGTGTTGAAGTAGGACTCGTCGGCGTCGAGCATGCCGTCAAACCACGGCAGCAGCTTCTTGGCGCAGTGGTCCGAGTGGAGAATCACAGGCACGTTGTAGTACTTGGCGAGCGTGCGAATGTGGTGCGCGAGCGCGACGGCACCAATGACCGAGGCCTCTTGGTTCTTGTTGTCAATGCCCTTGCCCGCGTAAAACGCCGAGCCGCCGTTCGAGGCCTGGACAATGATGGGCGACTTGATGTCGCGCGCGGCCTGAAGCGCGGCGTTGGCGGTCGACGACGACGTCACGTTCACGGCGGGGATCGCAAAGCCGTGCTCCTGCGCGTACTTGTAGACCTTGACGACGTCCTGGCCGTTGAGCACACCGGTCGGCACGATATCGAGGAGACCCATGGTGGAGGGAGAAAGGAGAAGACGAGACTTGGAAGAGAGCGGTCTGCGCGAGGCGAGGCGAGTTGGAAAGTGATCTTTGTTCCCGAACGCTCGTCTTCTTCTCTCCCTCAAAAAACGGATTGCGCGTTTTTGTAATTTGTGCTGAAGTGGAAGTGCGACTGGGTGGGTTTGGAATGAGGCAATTGGAAACCCACGAGGTTCTCAAGACTCCTTTTGTGTGCTAACTTAGACTGAGGGACGGGCGGGTTCTTGGCGAGAAACCCGTTTTCTGCTTGTACGAACGGGTGGGTTTGGTGTGGAGATTCAAGATCGAGACCCGGCGATTGATGACGCCACGATGTCATCACTGCTGCCACCATGAGCACCATGGCCAATCCGCGCAGCGGGGCCTCTAAAGATTTCGATGGAGTCTCTCAACAGTGAGTCCATCGTGTGACGAGACATGCCAGTTAACAGCAACACTCTCTCCAACCAGCCACAGCCGACTGGCTGTCTTGCGGCGCGCGGTGGTCGAGCGCATTGGAGCGCCAGCCACATGAGCGGATACGAAACGAGATGGGTTGTGGTTTTTCTGCTTGGTGTGCTCCAGTCGTTTGCATGGAAACGCGCAAGCTCTGGCTGCCACCACCGTCTGCCCCGCCCATCACAGACACCTGTGGGTCTGTGTTGGTGGTTTTCCCTGGAGGTGACGCACGTTAAGTGTGGACCCCACGCTCGAATGACGCCGCAATCTGCTCGTGCCACCAATCCACAAGGCCCAAGGGCGTGTAACCCTCGGAGCGTAACCCCTTCTACCATCACTCATCGATGGCTTCAATAGAAGCCGTGCAAGTACCCAATATCGCAGGGAAGGACTGGAATGGAAGTATGCTTCTAGAAAGGTTTCACAGTACGTGACCTGGTTTCTCCCCCAAGTCGAAGTGAAGGAACAAGTCTGTGGGTCCCTCCCCTGCAAGTGTCGCATAGAGCAGACCTCCCACTTGTTGGCGAATTTCCATTTTGTTGGCGAGTCCGCAGCGTATTTGTTGGTCCAAAGCAAGACGCCAACATGGTGTTCAACAAGCCGTACTCGTCCTCGATGGAGAAGGAGGTCCAGAAGGCCGCCAACATTATCAACTCGTTCTTCAACAACTCGACCGTGGACGCCGACTCGGCCATCCCCGCCGAGATGATCAAGAACTGCGTGGGCCTGGCGTTTCTCACGGTCGTCAAGGCCGGTTTGGTCTGGACCGGCAAGCTCGGCACGGGCGTCGTGATCGCGCGGCTCGACGACGGCACGTGGTCAGCGCCCTCGGGCATCGGCACGGCCGGCATCGGCTTTGGCGCCGAGATTGGCGGCGAGATTATCGACTTCATGATTGTGCTCGGCTCGAAAAGCGCCGTCAACACGTTCAAGAAGGGCACGCAAGTCTCGGTTGGCGCGGGGCTGGAACTGGCCGTGGGCCCGCTGGGCCGTGCCGCCGGCGGCAACTTGAACGCTGGTGGCGGCGGGCTCAGTGCCAACTACACGTACTCGCGGGCAAAGGGGGCGTTTGCGGGCGTCGGACTCCACGGCTCGACGATTCTCGTGCGCGGCGAAATGAACAGCAAGTTCTACGGCCGCGAAGTGACCCCTATGGAGATTCTGAGCGGCCACGTGCAGGCGCCGCCGGGCGCGTGCGATCGCCTGCTCGAAGCGATCGCCATGGCCGAAGGCCGGCAGGGCATTACGATGGTACGTTGCATGAGGATAGGTGAATAGGTATGGCCAGAAGGAGACTGATGGGATTACTGTATGTTTGATAGTACCCGTCGACGGACCCCCGGAGTTCCCACTACAGCGGCAATGCTGGGTCGTTTAATAATGGCAGCGGCGCTTACGCGCCGTCGCAGTCGAGTGACAGCCAACGCCACAGTTCGTTTGGGAGCCGCTCGTCGTTCAACAACGGGTCCGCTTCGAGCCGCTCGTCGTTTCACAACGGATCCGCTTCGACCAGCGCGACGGCGGCGACCACGTCGCGCGCGTCGATGCCCGCGCAGCCCAGTGGACCGGACCCGCGGGTGACTCGGTACTCGTCGTATAAATCCGAAGCGGAGCTCTACGAACAGTACGCGAGAAACAAGTCAGCATCGTCGGCATCAGCACCATCACCCCAAAACAATGGCGGGGCGGGCTATGCGGCGGCGCCCGCCGCACAAGGTTATGGTGGTGGGTCGGTGTATGCGGCGGCGCCCGCCGCGCAAGGCTATGGTGGTGGATCAGCGTATGCACCGGCGCCCGCCGCACAAGGCTATGGTGGTGGGTCGGCCTACGCGGCGCCCGCAGCACCGAGCGGATACGGCGCACCCGTCGCAGCTGCTGTGCCCACCGCTGCAGCGTATGGCGCTAGCAGCAACGCTGGCTATGGATACAGTGCAGCGCCAGCTCCAGCGGCGACCCCCTCATATGGCGGCGGAGGGTATGGGTACAATGCACCGCCCGCAGCAGCTCCGGCAGCGCCACCGGCACCTCCCGCACCAGCCCCGACGCGGCTCTCGTTCAAGACCGTGCCCGTGACAGCCTACAAGCCCGACTACGGTACGCAAACGTCGTCGCGCTCGTCGATGTCCAGTGTCCAGGCCCCGCCGCTGCCGCCGCCCGCGGTCGGTCCCGAGACCAAACAAGTCTACACGGACGTGATTGCATTTGTGAGCAGCAAGTGTCCGTACGCGAACGTGCAAATCTTCAAGGACAATTGCCGCCTCTTTGGGCAGGACCAAATGTCGCTCGACGCGTACATGGCCTACTTGACGTCCATCTGCACGACGCCATTGCTCAAGGAACTCGTGCCGCAGCTCGTGCGACTGCTGCCGACCCACGACAAGCGCGAGAACCTCTGGGTACGTTTCGTGTTTGCAGGGCCCTACCTTCAGCATGTGTCTAACGATCTGGTTTTTGCCACAGGCACTCTACGTGCGCGAGGTGCTCATGATCCGCTCGTGAAGAAAAGGGGAACAAAACGAGCCGCTCTCGAAAGAAGCCTTTTTCTCCCGTGGGGATGGACTAATGTGACTGTAAGGAACGAGGAAGACCGCATTCCCGTATATTTCAAGTACACGATCCATGATGTTATGAACTGTGCCCAGTCTCACCCCGATCCTTGGCAATGAATACTGCAACATCGTATATAGTCTCACCAGTGCAGTCATGTCTCGGGCGGCTTCTCGGCCTTGTGGTGTGACCCCCAGCGTCTCCCGTCGAACGTGCTAATGCACTCATTTCTGATGATCGATACAAGTTGTACTACTACCAAGGAAGCTGCCGACCCACGCCGGCGCTCGCTCGCTCGATCCACGCCAATCTGTCCCCCCCTCCTTCCCTCCTATCTGCATTCTCCTTGCACCCGTGCCGCATGCTGCTCTGCCCAATTTCACGTGCTGGATGGCGTACTGAAGTACTTGGGAATACTACTGTGCCAAAGGGTCGCGGCCACGAGCCGACGCCCAGTTGA
>JAADWA010000546.1:0-20805 GCA_023335935.1 Pythium phragmiticola
GCCCACGGCTACGTCTCCAGCCCCAAGTCCACGACCACGGGCGGCGGATCGTACACCAGCTTTAGTGCCGAGTTCACGGCCGCCGAAGTCGGCAACGCTGCCTTCAACGGCAAGCCCTTCAACCGTTCGCCGCAGCAGAACGCCCAGGAGTTCACGACGGCCTTCAAGGCCTCAGGTATCAAGGACCTCAAGACCATTATCGATGCCAAGGTGTCTGGCTGTGGCCACACGAACCCAAACGGTGCCGTGCAGGACGTGAGCAACCTGAGGACGATGGACTTCCAGAACAATGAGTACAAGGAGGGCTTCCTCGGCTCGCACGAAGGACCTTGCGAGGTCTGGATCGACAACAATCGTGTGTTCCAATACGATGACTGCGCGAAGAACTTCAAGAGCTACCCGGCCAAGCTTCCGGTGGACTACTCCAAGTGCTCGGGCACGTGCCGCTTGACGTTCTACTGGTTGGCACTCCACTCGCAGAAGTGGCAGGCGTACAAGTACTGTGTGCCGATCAAGAACGGTGGTGGGCGCAGCATGGACGAGAGCAACGATATCGTCGCTCATGTGGAGGCCAACAACGGCACGAACTCGGACTGAGCTCTCCTCTTTGTCAGCAGTGAGACCTCGCGTCCGATCATTGTGTGGGTGGCGGTAGAGTCTGACTATGTGTATACTGTAGTGTGTGGTGCGTGTCGGTCAGCTGACCGCAATACATATCATTTACTGTGAGTAGTGGAAATATAGGTTGTGATACTCGATGTTCCTCTTGCGCATTGAATACTGGAAATGCACTGGACATCTTTCCATGTACGCGAGATTCGACACGCGGTTTCCCCCACCGTCCGTTGCTCAATTCTGACGGTATTTAACGCAAGCACTCTAATAGACTACATCTTGGACGTTGACATCGTTCAGGTGAAAGAAGTGAAGCACAATCGCCTCAATTGTACCCACCCTTTTATTCGATATAGGTACATTTATCAAGTTTTGAAAGTGTGTTCTGATTGGCCATAACTATGTCCGCACGTGTCCCTGATTTAACACTTGAAATTCGGGACTGGGGATTCCGTTTCCCAACTTTACTTTTCCACTTTCTCTACACACACGCTCCCCTACATCGGCAGATAACAAAGCTGATGGAATCCACACCGCCCAATACCCTTGATGTCTCTACGAGCAGCTCGCTAGCGACGTCCACAGACGTAGTCGGCACCAGCGAATCGCACAGCGAGATAGAGCAGACATCGGCGAGTATGCCACCCAGCGGATCGGGGCCGAGCGCGTCTGTGGACGTTGAGACCGCGCCGCAACAAGTTGCTTCAACCTCGGTAACCAAAGGAGATGAGCTTGCCTCACTGGCCCTGGACCCGCACGACGACATGCTCGCGCAGCTGCAGCGCGAGATGGAGAAGCGACGTCCAGACCGCTTTCTGATTGGAGTGCTCTGTCGCTCGCTGGGCGGTGTGCCCTGTGAGTACCGCACAAAGATCTGGAAAGAGCTGCTGGGCGTCGCGCGCAACGAGCGGCTCCACTTGGACCAGAGCATCTTGGAGGTCGAAGAAGATCTCGTGAACCAGCGCGTGGTCGCCGCCGACGCGAGCCGCACGCGCGGCAACGACGCGCTGTTCAAGCTGCCGGCGACGCAAGAAACCATTGGCAAGATCCTCACGTTTTACTGCAAGTCGCGCAGTATCCGGTACAAGCAGGGCATGAACGAAGTGCTGGCGCCGTTTCTGCTGCTCGAGCAGCCGCGACTGCCCGAGGGTGTCGTCTACCAGCTCTTTTACGCCATGATTGACAAGTTTTTGCCGCACGTGTTTGTCGACCGCGACTTCAAGTCGCTCCAGTGTTCGTTCCAGTTGTTTCGCCTGCTCATGCTGTACCACGACCCGAAGCTGTGCAACTACCTCGACCAGCACGCCATGACGCCCGAGCTCTACGTCACGCCGTGGTTCATGACGCTCTTTGCGCGTGGGCTCTCGCAAGAACTCGTGCTCTCGCTGTGGGACTTTTTCCTGCTCCATGACGACCCGTACTTGCTCCACTATGTCGCGTACGCACTCGTAGAGACCCATCGCGATGCGATCTTGCAGGCGGACGTTGCCATGCTTCCCCAGGTGCTCACGGGCATCTCGCTCGACAGTCGAGAGCGCGTCGAAGACGTATGCGCGGCCGCGCTCGAGCTCATGGAGACCACACCGCGCTCGTACCGTCGGGACCTCTACTCGGTGTGTTATGGCGGATACACGAACGCCATGGTGCCATTTCTCAGGCAGCTCATGGGTGCGTCCAGCATGCAAGTGTACCCGGACGAACTGCTGAGCAATCTGCTTAGTCGATTGGGTCAGAGCCAGGGGCTCAATGCGAGTCCGGCAGCGATCGCGGCGATGGGGCCGCCGTTACCCGAACTCGTGCCCCAGAAATCGTACTCGGCCGAGCGCGACGCGTCGCTGGCATCCGTGTTCTTCATTGTCCTGGACTGCCGGCCATTGGAGCAATACAAGGCGTGCCACCTGAGCCTCTCGTACCATGTCGACCCAGATATCGTGGGCAGTCCGGACGCGCTGTCCGTGTTGCTCAAGGGGTTCACGCGCATGAAGGGGTGCCACTTTTGCTTTGTAGGCCCGACTGTCGCGGCCGAGACCAAGCAAAGCGGTGGGCTGGGGTTCGAGGCCATCAATCGCATCACGAGGGGATTGTCTGGCGAGAAGGCCCAGATTGATGCAGCCGCTGCAGCAGCAGCGGCGCTGTCCAGCAACTCGTCCCTTCTCGGTGTGGGGACGAATACCGTCCCGTTTCTCAAGAAGGAGCACATTACGGTCACGCGGCTCGTGCTCATGTTTCTCCAGAAAGGCTTCGAGCATGTGAGCCGACTTGACGGCGGCTTTGAGGAGCTCAAGCTTGAAATTGAAAAGCTCGACCAGTTTGCGCAAGACCAGCTGCTCGTGTACGAAGAGGTCACGGCGGTCGAGGCACCCACTGCAGCTCCACTCTCAACTGAGAAGTTGGCGACGGGTGGTCTGAAATCGTTTGCCAAGAAGGCACTCGACCGCGTCCGCACACTGTCGGATGACGATGCGACTTCTGCGATTGTCAACTCGGACGCTGGCGTCGCGATCAAGACCAAGACTAAAGCGACCGTGACGACCATCTCTCAGCGGCTCCAGATTCTGACCAGTGCCGCGAAAGATGCAGTGGCGTCGTCGACCGCTGGAAAAGTACTGCAGTCGCCCCCACCGCCATCGTCTGTTTTCAAATCGGTTGTCACGGACGAGCGAGGCCTTGTGGGCGAAGAAGAGTGGATGGAAGTGTACACACGAACCCGTGAGGCGCTGGAAAAGAGCCTGCGAATGAAAGAGGTCGTGTTCCAGACCGGCTCGTTGGGTATTTTGTTCCAACGGTCGCGCCACAAGAGGTATCTCACGGTCGTCGACAGTCTTGTGCCCGAAAGTCAAGCCTCGGAGAGCCAACAGGTCGAGCCCGGTGATCTGCTCGTTGCCGTGAACGGCGAGGATATTGCCGGCGTACCGTTCCAGGATGTGATTGACATGATCAAGGACGCGCGGCGGCCGCTCGTGCTTCGTCTACAAAACGTCTCAAAGAAATCGCTCGATACGTTTGACGCCATCTCGATTCCGCCGCTGCCGCCGATTCTGATTAGCGCGTCCCACCACTCGCTGTGTCTGTCATGGAACAAGCTATCGCTCCCGGACGAGCGGTACCAACTGCAGTACGCCAAGCAATCCGACTACAATTTCAATCCATGGGTCTCGGTGCCCATGAAGCACCCAGACCAGAGCACCAGTGCCACGCCACTGGGGATCGATCGCACCTCGGGGATTACGAGCCATCACAATGGGACACTGGTCGGGTTGGAGCCTGGCGTGTCCCTTGTCTTCCGCGTGCGCTGTGGCAACAAGGAGAAGTGGGGACCGTACAGTCTATCTAGTAGCCCAATGACGACACTGGAGAAGGGCGAAGAAGAAGAGACACCAACGACAATATCAGCAACCGAGGCATCCGCGACCTCCCCGACCGCAGTCAAATCTCCTCGCGTCCGCACGAGCAGCTCTAGTAGCATTAACAGCAGCGCCGCCGTGTTTCTGCCGGGCGAGTGTCCCGAGTTTTTCGAGCGCGGGACTTTTTATTTCCGTGTGGTTGCGGGTCTTCGTGCGCGTGCAACACCGGCCTTCGACGGCGAGAAGCTCGATATCATACTCGAGAAAGGCACTATCATCAAGTGCAGCGAGCGACTTGTGGTATCGAGCACGAACCAGATCTTTGTCCGGCTTTGTCCCGATTGGAACGTTGCCGCCCAGCGAAAACAGAAAACGGTCGGCAAGAAGAAAGACTCTGGCGACGACGACCGGCGATCCATCTCGGCTTCAGCCTCGGTATCGGAGGATGCGGATGAGTTTCAGGCCTGGGCCTTTGAGAACACGCCCGAGGGGGCCTGTGTGCTCGAGCGGATCCCGGAATTCACGGACGACATGCTCCCGGCCGCGGCAGTGCCCCTGCAAGAGCAGGCGAAATCGCTGGTTTCGTCCTTTCTCAGTGCGAGTGGTCTCAAGACACCAACCAGTGGAGGTACCAGCACGAGCAGTACGACCTCGTCTTCGTCGGCTGCTACGGCTTCTCCCTCGTCGACACCGACGCCATTGGCGATAGCGACTGCGCCTCGCATCATTGGCGTCGCAGCCGCATCCTCTTCGGAAATCAAAGTGACGTGGGAGCCTGTGACGGATCTTCCCAGTCGGATTACCCGATACCAGATTCAGTATGCGAAGAACCGTCTCACAGCAAGCTGGGTGACACTGAAGCAGGATCTCAGCGCTGAGACTTGTACGTACACGCTGAGCGAGTTGGTGCCCAACGTCGCGTACGTGTTTCGAGTGCGAGCGGCTGATGCCCATAACCAGTGGGGGCCGTTTAGTGAGACTAGCGAGCCGTGCAAGACCATGGAAGAAGCCGTCGTAGTTGTCGCTGCCAATAAGCCCACCAAGGAAGAGCCACCTACTGATGAAGCCACGACTCCGCGAGGCATTCCTCCGGCCCGCGACGAAGCCGAGATGATTGAGAACGCGACGGCACAAGAGCGCACGTCGTCTACGGGCTTTTCGTCCTTTTTCGTTCGCAGCACGTCGTCGTCTACTATCACCAACTCAGCCTCACGCCAGGCGTCGCAGCCTCTACGCACAGGCAGCACACTGCTCGACAAGGCCGTCGCCGCGGCGTCCAAGCTCACGCTGACACGAAGCGACAGCGGTCGCCGGCGCCGCAGCTCGGCGGCGGTCCCCCCTCCGACTGTCGAAGAAATGCTCGAGACCGTGCTACCCACTGAAGGCGATCTCGTCGAAGTGGACACGTGGAAGCAAGCAGTTTCAAACGTCGACGCCAGTAGCCGCAGCTTTTCGTCGGTGCGCTATATCCCAACCATTGTCGTAGTCGCTTCCAGCACCGAACCCTCCTCCTCCGCGGCGTCATCCTCCGCGAAAGACATTGATCCATTTGCCGCGATCGCTACCTCGAAAGCCGTCGCGATTGATTCCGTGGATCCGTCCGTACTCGAGTCGTCGTCGTCGCAGCTCACGTGGAACCGCGTAGGTGACCGCGAGCTCGTGGTCACACGCACGGCGCTCATCGCGCTGGCGAAACCGTCATCCCACGCCGATGCGCCCGACGCCGTTGTGGAGACGCGGCGATCACTGTCGGCGCTGGCCAAGATCACATCCAAAAAGACTGTGCCCAACTCGGTCGTGTTCCACTTCAAGGTGCGTTTATTTGCGTGGAAGGGAATACTGTGATTGTGCTCTTTGAGACTGACTTGGCGAGTTTTGAATTGTGTAGAGAGAACAGTTGACCAACATGGAGAAAGTCGCGCGAGAGGCCGGGGACGAGGACGACGTGGCTCCGCTGGAGCAGCTGTGCTTTGTCGTCGAGGACAAGGCCGCGTGCGTTGCGCTCGTGAAGGAGAACTACTCCCCGGACGATTCCGCCTAAGAAGGTTCGATAGATGTACTGTCTCTATATGGACTGAACCTGCATGGGATATGCCAACTTGTAAAACAATCAAGACGCGATTGTACTTCTAATGGTGACAGTACGAGACAACGGGTCCGTCTCTGTTTTGTACCCTAGGTTCTCTCGCTCTGCTGCTGTTGCGTGGTCTCCTGCAATCGGATCAGCGTGCGCGCGACCCACTTTGCCAGTCGCAGTCGATTCGGTTCGAGCTGCTGGCCCTTGCGGAACCAGGTCAGCGCCGTCCACAGATCATGCAGCTGATACGCGATGAGCTGCTCAAGAAACAAGTGTGTCAACGTGAGCCTCTCATGTATTTCCCGTATGGAAGTCTTTTGGACTCACCCCCAAGAGGTACGTCGCCGCAACTCGCACGCCAGAGTGATCGACATCCAGCGTCTCCAGCACGGCTTTGGCCTGGGCAAACGCTCGCAGTTCTTCATGGAAACACAGTGAGTACCGAAGCAACCAATTCATGAGGCAACGGAATACTCACCATAGAACCACCGTGCGACCTGCAGCCATGTCACTGCAGCAGCCTCGCTTCGCGCGCTTTCATCCATGACGTAAAACGTGTCGAGACTTCGCTGACCCGCGAGCACGAGCCTCTGTCGATGCCGCTGAATGGCGACCACTCGTTTATTCTCCTGACCACTGCCTTGGACCAGTTCAAGCTCTTTGATCTGCTCCTTCCACTCGTGCACGAGCCGCCACTGGACCGTGGCAAAGACGTCAAAATCCCACGCCGTTTGCGCGAGCAGTGCCATTTGCGAGGCCCGTGACAGCTGTGTGGCACCTCCGTCGACCCGAAGGAGACCCCAGACCAAGTCGCAGTCACTCGGAGTGAACCGGTCAAAGACCTCGTGAAGGCGACGCGCGAGAGCCTCTTGACTGGACGTGTCCACGAGCGATGACTGGGCAAAGAAGATATTGAACGTGTCGCTGGTCGGTGAGGATACAACGGACGCCGAACTGTGTTGCTGTTGACTAGCGGCCAGCTGGAGAATCTCGAGATCGACGGGCAGGCAAAAACAGTCAGGGTGGGGCGACAGCTGCGGGATCTCCAAGTCACCCGTGTACTCGTCGATGAAGGCGCTGGGCACGGCGTCGCGGAAGCTAAAGGTCGCGTCGCCCGTCACGACCGCAACGGGGAAGCTGCTCTCGTCGGACAGGACGGCGTTGAGAAACGCAATGGCTTCGACGGGGAACAGCACGAGCGACGAGTGGCCGCCGCCAGCGACCGACGCTGTCTCGGTGGCGGCCCAGTGGGCTTGGAGGCGGTCGAGAGTCGCTACAAGCGTGGCGTTGGCCAAGGCATCGTCATACACGGGGACGTGGCGTGGATGGTCTGGTAGGGTGGCCAGTGAGAAGAGCATGTCGGGAATACTCTCCGTAGTCGGATCGATCCGTGCTTCACGGAGCTCGACGGCACTACGACTACTGCCATCCTCCCTGCCGTCGACCGGACGCTGCGTCACTACAAAGACGTCGGAGCGAAGCGAGTCGAGAAAGTAATTGCCGATGATAAACACGGGCCCGCGCTCGTGACCGACGCGCCAGCGGATGCCACTGTGGCGAAGCCGTAAGACGCCTCGCGTGTCGTCATCGTGGGTCTCCCGAGGTAGAAACGCGTCCGTGTCGAACGCGGCAAAGTCGAGTCGTCTATCCTGCAGGTAGCGCTGGAAGCACGCCATGTCTGCTCGTGATTGCAGCACTTGCTCGCTGAGATCGGTCGCGACCACGCAGGGCACGAGGCCGAGGCGATCTTCCAGTCGGTCCCGCTCGATGAGCGCGTAAAAATGGAGCAAGAAGGCGTGGAGAAACTTGCATGAGCCGCTCGCGGCCTCCCAGACAAAGCAGTTGGGCGTGCGTGGCTGCTGAGGGGAGACTGACCGTAGAGGAGGAGGTGTGGTGGCGACGGTGCGGACCAAAAAGTCGACAGCGAGACACGCGTACTGCCTGGCCAAGTACGAACTGCTCGAGACGCCGAATGGAATCAAGTGGGTACTCCACGCACGGATGCCGTGGTCCCGGTAGAACTGCTTTTGCTTGTCCCACAGCGCGCACTGCGAGAGCCGCTGCAGCGGTGGGAGCGTGCCCTCGTCCTCGTGCGTCTCTCCGTCACCAACGTCGAGCGGCAGTCTCAGCTGAGTGGAGACGGACGACGGTGCCTTCACGGGGAGTGTGTGGAGAGCTGCACTATCAGGATGCATCTCTTGCCAAATGCGTGCGTGGCTTGTGTATAGCATCTCGATCTCGTGGCGGACCCGTGGCTGCGGAATCAGCGCGAGCTTGCGCCAGAAGGGCCGACCAAGGGTCGCCACGACCCGCGGGTGGAAGTAAGACCACCGCAGCAGCATGGCGAGCAACTGGAACGGAAGATGCGACGCCACGGGCTTCGCCAGCAGCGAGGCGTCGGCACTGGCGTCACGTCCTGGCGGTTCGCGCGCGAGCTTGGCGAGCAGCTCGAGGGCGAGCGGCAGTCCGCACTGCTCGCGCAGCTCGTGGAGCGGCTGGACCGCCGTCTCGAGGTTCACTACGTCAAAGGACAGTGACCCATGGACAGCGACGCGCAACGAGAGGCCGGTAGGCGTGGCACACGAGAACGCCACGGCGATCCACGCTAACGCTGGGTCGCAGGCATTGCCACCGCGTGGCTGGAGCTGCTTGAGTACGTGACGCCACGAGGCAGTGTCACTGTCATCCTCGGCCTCCACACAGACCACCACGACGCGTGCTTCACCTGCAACGCTCTCTAGCGAGGAGGGCAGCGCCTCAATAGCTGCAAGACTGTGGACAGAGAGCGACGGCGCATCGGTCTCCTCGTGGTCCTCGGGCTTCTGCTGGATGGCGCGCACGAGCGCGGGCAGCACCGTCGCCTTGCGGTCTCTCGCGGCCATACACAGCAGCGGGAGGCCAGCGGTTGACGCCGAGCCGCTACGCACGCGACGCGCGACCGAGAGCAGCGCGTGCGCGAGCCAGCAGAGCGAGATCTCGCGCGCGTCGCCATGATCGTTGGTCCACCCTGTCGAAGCCATTGGGTGAGGTTACCGTTTGGCAGACGTAACCGGAGGTACGATGCGTTCATCTGAATCAGTACATTATGAAGTGGCTACGCTGCCTCTGTTCATTACGGAGAGGAAGCGCGTCACGCCTTGGGCGGCAGCAGTTTGAGCGACGATTTCGTGCCGTGCTTGTCCTTGGCGAGCAGCGCGCGACGCGCATCGGCCAACTCCATCAGATTCGCCTGCTCCATAATGTCCAAGTTGGTGCATGGGCTTCTCCAGAAAGGAGCAACAGCAGCAGCATCAACAACGGACCTGAATCTCGCGCAGCTCGTCGCGCGTCGAGACGAGCAGCGTCCGTGGCTGCAGCCGCGCGGCCGTTGTGACGGGCGCGGACTTGCGCTTGCGTTTGCCCGCTGCCAGCGCCGCGCGCTGGGTCTGCGTCTGCGTCTGCGTCGCGTCCTGGGTCGTCATTCTTGCTGGATGATGGGATCAGATCTTTTTGGTTTTGGCGGGAAAGGCGGGACTCAGAAACCCCGATTGAGTGCCATACGGGCTGCTTCAGTTTAGTGACATCAGAGCTCGTCACCACAGAATCAAATATGCTGCGTCGCCGTGGGCTTCATCGCATCGCTCGGCGCGCGCAGGCCTCCATCTCCACTGCCTCCTCGAGCGGGAATGCACATACGCCACTGGATTCGCTCGTTGCGTACGGCGAGCGCGTGCTCCGCTCGCCCGAGCCCGCCGACAAGGTCGCGCTGACGTTCGAGTGCCACGCCCGCTGGCGGCAGGGCGAGCTGCCCGTGTTCACAGGCGACGCCTGGCGTAGCGACCCGCCGCCACAGCCTGCGCGGAGTGAAAAGCCGCCACTTTTTACGCCCAAGCAACTGCCGTCACCAAAGGATATCGACGCGCCGCTCCCAGTCATTATGCTCCACGCACTGGGCCACATTGAGCTTGGCGCCATTGGTATGTCCCGTCTTCAAGCCATGCCATGCCATGCCATGGCGTACTGACATTCTAATTTTTTTAAAGACAATTATTGGGATACGCTCGTGCGGTTTGATCCGACGGCGTACGCTCTGCCGCGCGCCTTCTACGACGACTTTTTGACAGTCGCGTGGGACGAGGCACGCCATTTCCAGCTGGTCGACGACCGCCTTCGTGCGCTCGGCTCGTTCTACGGCGCGCTGCCGGCCACGCTAGCGCTGCTGGAGCACGCTGCCAACACGACGTCGGCGCTGGCCGCGCGCATTGCGGTCGTGCCGCTCGTGCAGGAAGCCCGTGGCCTCGACTCGGGCGATCGCCTCGTCCACAAGCTGCAGTCGCTCGGGGACAAGGCGTCTGCGGCTATCGTCAAGCAGATTGTGTTTGAAGAGCGCAACCACGTGGCGTGCGGCATCAAGTGGTTCAAGCACCTGTGCGACCACGTCGAGCACGTGGACGCCGTGCCGTACTTCCACGAGCTCGTGCTCGAGCACTTTCCCGAGGGACTGCCCGGGCCCTTTGACATGGAGTCTCGCCTCGCTGCCGACATGGACGTCGCGTGGTACCAACCACTCGAAGCCAAGGCGAGACAGTACGCTTCTTCTGCTTCCTCCTCCCAGTCTTGCAAGTCTACGCAGTCGGCTCGGCTGCAGGCGTTTGCGGCCAACAAGAAGCAAGTGATCGTGGCCGGCTCGGTGTGGCCCGAGCGCACGAGCTCGGCCGCCGGCGTGCGCAGCTCGGATCTGATTGAGACCTTCCAGAGTCACGGCTACAGCGTCGTGTGCGTCTCGCCGAGCCGCCTCAATGCGCACACGGAATCGCTCGCGCGCGACCACAACGTTCTCTGCGTGCAGGCCGACGCCAACACGGACGCCTTCCAGAAGCTGCTGCAAGAGACCCATCCGCAGGTGGTCGTGTTTGACCGCTTCACGGCCGAAGAAATGTACGGTTGGCAGGCACGCCAGTATGCGCCCACGGCGCTGCGCGTGCTAGACCTGCAGGACGTGCACTTTCTGCGACGGGCGCGAGAGCTGCTCGTCACGAAGCGAGGAGTGCCGTTCACTGAGACGCTCGATATGAAGACGCTGTTGCTGGATGGCGCCGATCTAGAGAAGCACATTGTGCGCGAGCTCGCGTCGATCCACCGATCGGACCTCACGCTGTTTGTCTCGGACGTTGAGAAGGAGGCGCTCGTGGACCGCTTCCAGATTCCCGAGGAGCTACTGCATCGCTGCGACTTTTTCTACCCGCCTCTCCCCGAGGTCCAGGATCTCAAGAGCTACGGAGACCGTCACGATATTGCCTTTATCGGCAGCTTCAAGCACGCGCCCAACGTCGACGGCGTCACGTGGCTCCAGCAATCGATCGCGCCGCTCTTCCGCAGTCTCCACAGCAGCACCGGCAAGGCGCGAGTGCCCGAGATCCACATCTACGGCTCGTACAGCCAAGACGCCAAGCGGTTCCAGAAGCTCCACGATCCGGCCAACGGCGTGAAGCTCATGGGCTTTGCTGCAGACGTCCACGAGACGCTAGGCGCGTATCGCCTGTCGGTCGCGCCGCTGCGGTTTGGCGCCGGCATCAAGGGCAAGATCGCCGACAGTTGGTTCAACGGCACGCCCTGTGTGGCCACGTCCATTGGCGCCGAAGGCATGGGCGATCCGAGCCACGGCTGGGGCGGCCGCGTGGCTGACGACGCGCGGGATTTCGCGCACGCCATGCGCGACTTGTACACGGACGAACCCGCGTGGCGGCGCGCGCAGCACGCTGGCCGCTTGATCTGCAGTGCTCGGTACGACAAGAGCCGAAACGCGGCGTCGCTCATGGCGCGACTAGAGAAAGCGCTCGTCGCGCGTGACCAGCAGCGCAGTGAGAACTGGACGGGTCGTATTCTCTGGTCGGAAAAGTACCGCGCGACCGAGTTCATGTCGCGGTTCATTCGTCTCAAGAACGAGACGCAGCAGCAGGCGCGACAGGCGACCCACAGGCGACCGGGCGAGAACGAGTGAAGAACAACCTCTTTCCAAAAATACGCCCACGCCCAAAGCCCTTCTTCTCCTGGGCCTCCTCCCTGAATCAGAGAGGCGAAAAAGAGAGGGAGGGAGTGGTCATGGAGTCGAGACCACGCACGCTGAGCAGCGCCGGCGCGGCCATGATCCTGAACCGGTACGCGCTTGGTAACAACGAGAGTGGGGTACGACGACGCTCATGGTTTGATGTGTCTGTGTCTGTGTGTAGATCCAGTAAGGTGCCGCAGACGCTGACGCTGGACCACGTGTCGCCGGCGACGCGGCTGCTGGAGAAGCGGCGGCAAATGTTTGAAGTGCAAGAGGCCTTGGACGCGCAGAAGGAAGAGTTTGCGCGCCGCGAGGACGCGTTCCACCGCCGCGAAGACGGACTCCGCAAAAAGGACCTCGAGCTCCAAGAGTCGCTCATCAAGTTTAACAAGTTTCTCCAAGAGAACGAGTCCAAGCGCAACCGCGCTGTCAAGCGCGCGAGCGACGAGATCAAGCAGCGGCTCGCCAAGGAGCTCGAGGTGGCCAAGCTCAAGGACCACTTGGAGCTTCTCCAGCGCGAGAACGACGCGCTCGGGCTCGACGTGAAGCGGAACATGAAGTACGCGCGGTACCTCGAGCTCGTGCAAGAGACCGTGCCGGAGGACTACCCCGAGGTGGCCGATCTCGTGAACCGGTACCGCACGCTCAAGGAGACGAACCGAGACTTGTCCAAGAACCAGCTCCAGCACGAAGACGAGAACGAAGAGAAACGCGTGGCGCTCGCGACCTTCCAGAAGGAGCGCGCCAACGAGATTCTCACGTACAACAACGCGATCGCGTCGCTGCAGCGCGAGCTCGAGAGCGGCGAGAGCGCGACCATTCGACTGCAGCACGATGCCGACGCAGGCCTGCGGTGGACCACACAAAAGACGCTCGCGCTCGGCCAGATCGTCATGGCCATTGGCAACTTGCTGCAGCGCTCGACGAGCGGCATCCACGGCCAGATCCTCAAGCACATGGAGGGCAGTAACGCAGCGGCGGCAGCGGAGGCGGGTGCTGTCGGGGCGGCCGGGGGCGGGGCGCAGGTGGAGCCGACGGCAGCCACGGCCAAGGCCTCGGCGGCGGCAGCAGCGATGCCCAATGGCACCATGAGCGAGGCCGACATTGTCCAGCGCGGACTCAAGGCCATGGCCGACTTGGACGTGGTCGCGTCCTACATGGTCGACTTTACGGCCATCGTGCAGGCGCGACTGGACGCCCAGCGCGCGCAGAAGAAGGCTGCGCTGGCGGGTAGTGGAGGAGGAGGAGGAGGAGGAGGAGGAGGGACAACGGCTGTGAGCCACGGTGACGTCCTGAGTGTGCGATCCTGAGACAACAAGAATGATAGAGAACGGACCTTGACGAAGAGGGGACTTACTAGTGAAACCCATAGAATAGACCACGCACACGCATACACTGTCTCAATACGCCCACGGTCTAGTGTTGGCGGACGGAGCCGTCAAGACTCTGGCGCGGCGTTGCTCCAGATCGGGCAGTAGACTGAGACTGGTGCTATCAGAGACTATAGCCGAGTCGACTAATGCTGCTGGTGCGGGCAGCGTCACGTACACGTCGCCTTCTGGCGTGGCGCGATGGAGCCGCATTGCGACGATGCGGAACGGCTCGAGCGACTCGCCCTCGGGCGTCGTAAACACGGTGCACTTGAGAAAGACCTTTGGGAAGAACTGGTCCACGAGGTGGACGCGCGCGACGCGGTGGACGTCCGTCAGGTCTCGGATCGTGCACTCGCGTCGCCTGCCCGCACACACGACGGCGAAGATGGACACGAGTAGTAGCACGCCCGAGAGAAGCGACACGAGCGCGCCCTTGTCTGGAATGTGGGCCACGAACTCGTAGGCGACGCGATTGCCCAAGAGATCAACGAGTTTCGTGGGGCTCTCGGGGAACGCGTACGTGACGGCATGCGGCACACCGAACTGGAAGAGATGGAAGAGACCGGCGGTGTAGGCCTCTTGCAGACTGTGGTCGATGTACCAGCGGTTCAAGAGGATGCTGTCAGCGACAACCTCCACGTCGCGAGAGCACGGCCAGCGCGTCGCTGGCGCCGTCGGGTCAATGCGGGAGACATTCCCGTCCTTCGTGAGCTGCTGGATGCCCTGCTGGACATTGCTGAACGCCAGGAAAGAGCCCCTTGGAAGATCCGTGATAACGGAGACCAGCGGTCGACCCGCGAGGAGCTGCCCGGCGATCGTCGTGAGCTCATCGGCGATGAGAAGGTCTGCGTCGACGAGGACGTCGCTGTTGCGGTTCAGCGGATACCAGAGCCCGCGGCAGCGGCGAGGGCCGGCACACGCTACGTCGTAGACCTTGCTGAGATCCTCGACGCGCCACGAGAGAAAGGCGACGGTAATCGACAGTGTACGTCGTAAGTTGGTCACGTTGGCGCGCCGCACCCGCGCCGACATGGGTGCGAATCCGGTCGATTCAAACTCGACGAATCGGTCCGCGAGAAGCGTGCTGCCGATCGCACCAATCACGATCGAAGTATTCACGATCTGGTCGTCCACACAGGCCGTGTGCGTGAGCTCGCTCGCGCCGATCGACTCGAAGGTCGCGCGGCATCGGCTGTAGGCAACGACCTCGGGACGCATGGTCCACACGGCATCCGCCTCTTGGGAGTTGGCGGGCTTGGGGAGCCAGCAGCCGCGCGTGCCGCACTCGTCGGTCGGGAAAACCTGGTACACGACGTCGCCATTGGCATCCATGAGGTCGCCGTCCGCCGCTGGATCAAAGCGCGTGTCGTCACGGAGCGTATCGAACTGCGTGGCCACGAGCGGCCGCTGCAGGAGCCGCGATCGAAACGGCAGCGTCATGGTGAGCGCGTCAAACGTTAGCGAGCCGAGAGAGTGCGTGGAGAACTGGAGCGTGGCCCGTGACGGTGCAAAGAAGAAGCCGAACTCGTGCTGCGGCGCGAGCGACGCGTTGAGCATCTCGGCGGTGGACTGAAGAAATGCCCGTGGATCACTGCGCTGGTTCGCGAGCGTCGCTGCGCGGGTGTACGCTTGGAGAGGGTCCACGGTCGAGGCACTGAGCAGCGGCACGCGCAGGCGATCGACGAGGAACTGCATGGCGTGGATCGCGAGGTTCCCGGCGGTCGTCAGATTGTGGGGCATCGTGGGAATCGCTGGCGCGGACGGTGATGGCCGTAAGCCCAGCCAGTCGCCAACACTGACATTGAGAGACGCCTGCAGTTGGATGCCGGTCGGAGCGAGGCGACGGAGCCAGTCGCTCGACGCAAATCCAAAGCGCGCCGCCAGCGACTGGTTCGTCATGCCCTCTGAGCACTTGGCTCGTCGAGACGGCGTGGCGTACGTTGGTACCATCGCCGTGCGCAGCATCGTGTCCGTGCTGGCGCGGCGTGGAACCGTCGTGTTGAGACGGAAGAGATCGAGTCCCGTGGCCGCGACCGACGGCGTCGGCGCGACCAAGTCCCGCTCGGTCATAATCCGCTTCACGACCACCGGGTCGCTGGACGAGACGTACGTCGTGCTGAAGGCGTTGGTCAGCAGGCTGATAAGGAAGCCCTGCAGCAATAGGAAGCCCAGCCGCCAGTAGAACGAGTCGTTGAGCATCGAGTGCTCGGTCAGCAGGATGAGCACGACGATCGGCACCATGAAGACGGCCGCGACGTCAAAGAGCTTGGCGAGCAGCGCTGCCGCAGTGCCAAAGTAGAAGTTGAGGTCGTCTTCTCGCTGGCGCCGCGCCTTGGCATTCGTTCTGCCCTCTCCGTCCTGGGCTCGTGCGATCGTGACGCCGTGCCAAAGAGCATGGATGCACGCGACCAGCAGCGCCACCACGGCGACGGCGACCAGCAGCACGCGCGCTTTGCGCACTTGGATCGTGAGTGGGATGCGCTGCGATACGATGCGACTGCTGTGCGGTGGCTCCTCTGTGGGCGACGGCGCGGCGAGGATGAAGCGAAGCTGCGAGGACGGCGGCGGCGTGAGCACCATGGACGTGCCCACGCTTCCTTCGGTCCAGAGCGACTGGTCCAGAGAGACGGCGCCGCCACAAGTGGACGGACCGCCCGTGGCGACGGCCGAGATACTCGTGGGCGGCGTGCGCGGCACAAAGTCGCACTGCGCGACGCACGCAGCGGCGGGTTCGTCCGGCGGTAGCAGCATTCTCTAGAGGAACGTATAAGGGGGTTTCCCTTTGATGGATATGGGGAGAGAGGGGGGACGGAAGGAAACCATGAGAAGGCTGGGCGACAGGGGCGCACGCCAAGTCGTTGGCGTTGGGATGTTGAATCTCGTGGGTTTGTTGGTATCGGATCTTGTGGGGTTGTTGGTGAAGCCATGTTGGGAGCAAAACACATGGCGGAGCTCTTCGATTCTGGATTGGTCCTAAACATATTTTAGCCAATCATAGTGTGTTCTGGTTTCTTTTTGACCAATTAAATAAACAAATTGCAGGCTCTGGGAGTTTGCTTTGGCTCAAAGTCGCTCCTCGAATGGAGGTGCCCGCGTTGTTTGCGCTGGGCGTCGTGCGCATGCACCGCTGGACGCCCGGGTGCAGCCACTACTCGCTGACCGACACGCTCCACCGTGATGAAGTGGACTTTTTCCGCTGCAGTGATGAGCTTCGCACGGTGCTCACGCCCGAGGATCTGCTGCGCTGCGGGCAGCTCCTCATCGCGTCGCTGCGCGTGACGCAGGCAGCGCCGACGCTGCGCGCGACCGACAACATTGAGTTCGAGATTGACAATGTCGAGGGTGAGGAGGAAGATGAGGAGGAGATGGAAGAAGAGATCTTCAACCGCGAGATTGACGCCGTCGTGTTCCGTGACTGGATGCATGCCGCGCCGACGCCGACGCCGCTCGGGACGGGTCGAGCAGGCGCGGCTTCAAAGGCGCAACGTGACGAAGACGGCATCTTCTTCCACCTCCCAGAACGCCACGCCAAGTTTCGCACGATGCAGGGCGTCGCCGTGCCCGAGCCGCGGTTCAAGCGCACGTTTTACGTGCAGCAAGAAGTCTGCTTCCTCGTCGTGGTCTCGAACGTGCCGTTCCAGGCGTACCTCAAAGAGCGACTGCAAGAACTCGCCGCCGACGTGTTTGCGCAGTCGACGGGCGACGGTGCGTTGGCGAGCTTTGACGCCGTGGAAAAGTTTTTCCTGTGCCTGACCGGCTCGATCCAGTTCCACGAGCTACCGTACCGAGAGATCCACGTCGGGCTCCCCGTCGTGAGCATGGTCAAGTGGTTTGGGAAGGACACGCTAGCGATCCTGCGTGTGCTCTTACTGGAAGGACGCGTCATGTGCTACTCAACGAACCCGGCACTCGCATCGTCGGCGACGCTCGCGCTGCTGGCGCTTTTTCCCGGCGTGCTGTCGTCGGTCCATTCCGAGTTTACGTCACGGACGATCCAAGCAGTCGTGTATCGGCTCAGGCGATACGGCATGCCGTTTGCACTCTTCCATGACGACTGCATGCTGCAGCCATGCTTTGTCAAGGACCAAATGGAGACTGTCTACAGCACCAGCGGATTCCTCGTCGGCACGAGCGATCCGCTTCTCTCTAAGCAGCCCCACGCAAAGCTGGATCTCATCGTTGACTTGGACAACCGCCACGTCGTGACGTTTCCGACGGTCAAGACTGAGTACGCGTTTGCGTTTGGCGCGTCGACGGCGGCATTTGGCGACAGTCTCGCCGAGCGGTTCGGTCGGAACCTTGGAGTAGCGTCTGCTGGTGCCGTGGAGGAGCCCAGCCCTCCAAACAGCCGGACGGGCAGCCGCACGGGCAGTCTCCGTCAGGCGGCACGCACGGCGTCGGGCAAGCTCGCGCAGGCTCGAACGGCGCTTGCGCGACGCAAGTCGGTCCGTACAAAGGCACCCACGGCGGTCGTCGTACCCACGAACCAGTCGGATGTCGAGTGGGTCCTGTCGCAGTTTCAGACGTACTTTGAGCACTTTTTGGACGAGGCATTCAGCGGCGTTTTCCGCGGAGACCGCAGCAGCAATGGTGACGCTGGTGAGCAGGACGATGGCAAGGGTGTCCACCCGAGTCTGTACTCTCGCATTGAGGATCTGGCCGCGCCGATCTTTAGCGAACACGCCAAGTTCTACGGCGAGTACGGGCGGGCGTGGGTCCACGCGTGGCAGCAGACGAGCAGTTTCGATCGCTGGCTGAGTGCACGCCGCGTGGAACGGAGACGCTCGACGATTGCGACGACCCAGCCCCCTCCTCAGGAAGGTCGTTCGACGTATACGTACCCAAACGGCGACGAGTACGACGGCGAGTGGAGGCAGGGCAAGCGCCATGGTAAGGGCATTTACATTGAGTACTTGACCAAGAACCAGTACGAAGGCGACTGGCGAGACGACCGGCGCCATGGCAAGGGCATCCTCAGTGCCCAGCAGAATGGGTACATTTACGACGGCGACTGGCAGCACGATGTTCGGTGCGGACGTGGCCATAGCTCGCTCAAGAATGTCGAGAATTACGCGGGCGAGTGGCGAGCGAATCGGTTCCATGGCATGGGCGTCTACTCGAACGCCCAGGGCGACGTCTATGACGGCGAGTGGCAGCGCGGTCTGCGCGAAGGCATGGGCAAGCTCACGTGCGAGCGTGCCACGGCCGACGACAATGAAGAGTTTGGCGGGCTCAAGCAGTACGTGGGTGAGTGGCGGGCCGGGCGATTCCATGGTACGGGCACGGCCCAATACATGGACGGGACGCAGTACTCGGGCACGTTTCAGGAAGGCAAGCGCCATGGCACGGGACTACTGCTCTATGCGAGTGGCGACCGATATGAAGGCCAGTGGTGGAAGGGCTACCGCCACGGCGAAGGCTCGTTCTTCTCGGCCATGTCTGGCATGACGAAAGAAGGCGCGTGGCGGAAAGACGCCGAGGTCGACGGCACGTGGTTTCTCGTGTACGCGAATCGCGACAAGTACACGGGCGCGTGTCGCCGCGGACGTCCGTGGGGCGAAGGGGTCTGTAAGTACGCCAACGGCTCGTCGTACGCCGGCGCGTGGGTCGATGGACTCCGCGAAGGCTTTGGTGTGCTCGTGAATATTGATGGGTCACTGCTCGAGGGCGAATGGAACAATAGCGCATTCGTGCAGCCCAAGCGCGCGCCGTCCAAGTTTGTCGAGATCCCACTCGCATCGGCCCAGTCGTCTGCACCCATGCGAAAGGCACTATCGGGTCTGCTTGGTAGTAGCGGCGGCCAGGCCTCGAACAAGAACGTGAGAGGCGCCGTGCCGCCCGAGCACGGCGCGCATGTCTTTGTGTATCCAAACGGCGATCGGTACGAAGGCGATTTCCAGAAGAGCCTCCGCCATGGCAAGGGTGTTTTCACCGAGCGTGCCACGGGCACAGTGTACGACGGCGAGTGGCGGCACGACCAGCGCCATGGCAATGGCGTGCTCACGTCCGGCATGAAGGACTTTATCTACGACGGCAAGTGGGAATACAACATGCGAGCAGGGTACGGCCACTGCGTGATCCGCGGCTGCGAGACGTACACGGGGTACTGGCGAGCGAACCAGTTCCACGGCACTGGCAAGTACATTGATGCCGAAGGGAACGTCTACGACGGCGAGTTTGCTCATGGCCAGAAGCACGGCATGGGCAAGCAGGTGTTTACACTGCAAAAGGAAGCGTACAGTGGTGAATGGAAGCGCGGCCGCCGAGACGGCACGGGCGACGCGACCTTTGCTGACGGCGACAAGTATTCCGGGAACTGGAAGAATGATGTGCGCGACGGCGAAGGCACTTTCACGAGCGCCGCCGGGGAGCGATACACCGGTCAGTGGCGGAACGGGATCCGTGAAGGATCGGGCGTGCTTGTCCATCCGACCACGGGCATCACAAAGGAAGGGTCGTGGCTCAATGATGAGCCTGTGGACGGCGAGTGGACCATTCTCTTTCCGGACGGAAGCAAGTTCACAGGGGAGTGCGTGAAGGGCCGCCCACACGGCCGTGGTGTGTGCAAGTACGCGAGCGGTGATCTGTACGACGGCCAGTGGGTGAACGGCACGCGCCACGGCCACGGCATTGGGTTTTTCGCCAACGGCGATAGCTTTATCGGCGATTGGGAGAACAACCACGTCGCGCTCAATGGCAAGGGCGAGCTCACGCTCGCAGACGGCACGGTCCATGTCTATAGCAAGTGAGCAGCAACACGCAGTGGTTGATGGAGCCGTGACTATCGTTGTCCTTCGCTAAAGGCGTCCCGAAAGAAAAAAGGATCTGGAGACGCGACGCCCGTGGTAAACATATCGCCGGATCGTCACAACATGGCTTCATGTTGGCCGTATTGGCCTGGCTCTGTGCGAAACTGAACAGCTACGGACAATTCTGATTGGCTAAAAACACTGATGAAGTGATGAGTGTTGTGCCTAGCCTCCATAAGTTGATTCATCTAATAGAGTACATTTGTTGCCCACCAGGTGTTCAGTCCAATGAACTGGACTTGCGCTGTGTAACCTTGAGAGCGTAACCCTCGCCACATTGGTGTGGACACGCCCTCGTGCAGTGCACAAGGACACGAACTTCCCGCTCCCAGGCGAGGCGGATGTTGGCTCAAGAAAGTTGGTCCAACTAGCAACCATCGCTTCCTGTCCTTGCGATGGCGTCCACCATATACTGAACGCGGAACGCCCCGTCTTCGCATCCTTTTATCATCCATCCGTCTGCGGTCCGCTCAATAATTGAGTCATTTCCCGCCCCGTATAACCAACTGAGAGTTCCGACCCGTGACCCCCCTCTGGAACCCTCCAGACTCTGGAGTCC
>JAADWA010000547.1:0-20802 GCA_023335935.1 Pythium phragmiticola
AACAACAACAATGGCAAAAACAACAACGGCAACAACGGCAATAACAACAACAACGGCAACAACAGCAACAACAACGGCAACAACAACGGCAACAACCAGCACAACCGCAACAACAACCGTGGAAACGGCGGCCAAAGCAACAACGGTGGCCAATACAATGGTCGCCGCGAGTTCGACTTTAGGAGCCTTGGGGGCCGTCGCTAAGATGTTAGAAAGACCTGCGTGCCTGAAGTGACGTATAAATGTAGTGCTCTTCGTGACGCCAATATCTAAGCTCCCTCTGTAATGTTACTTCCACGTATATTCTGCCTGCGTTAGGATCTCCTCTCATTGCATTGTACTGCCTACCAAAAGCATGGGGATCATCCTGCCCATGCCACGGCCGCCGTACTCGTCGTACGGGACTGCTACTCTACACACTGTAGTATTCACACGCGGCTCAAGGCAGTTCTTGCTGCTAATTTTCGATAGCTATCCCCTGGCGCGCTAATACCAACCTTTGACCGTGCATCACGTGCGATGTCGTGTCATCACAATGCCCCGCTCCGTGCTCGTCGTGGTATGGTAGTTTGTACTGACGGACTGCGAGTTGAACGCGCAATATCGTACTTGATTATTCATAGGACTGGACGGGATCTGCATTGGCTGCTCCTGCAGAGTGAATGAGAATGCTGTAGCCTCACCTAGGTGCTGTCCAAGCGTGATTCGTCTCCGGTGCACTTAACGCGATTTCCCTGGTCGCGTACCATGTGCTGCGTCGATGCCTCTTGAGATCAAACCCGACTCGCTACCTGTGCGAATCGCCTCACGCACCACAATGGAGGGCATGGGACTGACACTCGATGAGGAAAGCAATACAGTGTGGTAGAAATTGAAAAATAAAACGAGATTCTCTCGAGTGCTGACGCGACCGAAACGAGAACCTCCCCGGCGACTAACGCTGTACAAGAGGAAAGATGCGTCACCATATCCGCAAGCGCACTAGTACTTGGGGTCGGTCGCGCGGATCCAGTTCTGCCAACATTTCGATCATTACCGTCAGCTCAGCCGAACCAATATCCAGAGACGCATCGTTATTCGCACCTTGTAGTCGGGATTGTACTGGAACTGCTGGGCGTCGAGGAAGAGCAGGTCCACGAGCAACAGGAGCGACAGGAAGACCACGAGCGTCACCTACATTGTTGGAAGGTTGGTGAGCAAATCCAACAGAAACAAAAAAAAACGAACTCGATCGTACCCATGGCATCCAGGCGTCGTTGGCCGCCGCAAAAGCCACGAACGTAAAGAAGATGATCACGAGCAGCTGCAGCTTTTGCCGGTAGTTGGAAAACCACATCGTGATGCGCTGACGTCGGAGAAGAGAGAAAGAGAGAGACTGACGTCGGCGTGGATATGCGTCTCTTGTTGGCGATGGAGATCGGCTGAGAAGTGAGGCTGTTGGTTTCTGCTTTTTTCTTGCCCCAAAAAGAGCCCTCTTATTGGATAGAATGCCTCATTTCAGCTCCGATGAATCAGCCAATAGACCAATTTCAGAATAGTGTACGATCCTATTGGTTAAAATGCGTCTTGGTTTGAAAAAGCCGCGCGAAGATAACCTGCAGGGACAAGCCGAGTCAGCACGCAGTGATGGCGTCGTCGGAAGATGGTGCCGCCGTGGCCACGAGCGCGCGCATGAAGCGCATGCTGCAGACCATCAAGAAAGCCCTGGACGTATCCGTGAGTGGTGCGTCGTCTGTGAATCTGCGCGCGTTCTTTGAGGAGGAGTGCAAGGACGAGCCCGAGCTGCTCGCGCAGCTCTTCGCAGGAGCCGAAGCGGATGCCACGTCCAGCGTGGACGCGCAGGAGCAGATCGCCGGCGAAATGAGTGCACAGGCGCTGCAGACGTTTCGCCAGAACATTGAGATGGCGTTCCACGAGCTGTGCAAGCGCCACGAGATCAACGCCAAGCTGCTCCTGCTCGAGCAGACGATTGACGAAGCCCAGAAGAGCAAGATCCAAGAGCAAGCCACGAAAGAGTTCGAGTACGGAAGCAAGATCTGCGCGATTGTCTACTGGCTGAGTGGGATAGTAACGCTGTATGGGATGGTCGTTATGATAGGGAGGCCCAGCGCAAGGAAGAGGCCGTGACGGCGTCCGCGGCGCCCGAGGAACTCGTGCGTGCCGAGCGGATCCGTGTCATGGAGGCTGAGAAGAAGCAGCTCGAGTTGCTGGTCAAGCAAATGCAAATGAAGAAGGAAGAACAGCAGACGCGGCTCGACATTAAGCGCGAGGTCGCGACCAACGCGATCGAAGATCTCCAGCAGGTCACGCTCCACCTCCACGAGGCCACGGCCTTTGCCAAGGACTATGCGCGGCGCTCTTCTCGCTGATCTATACAGATATGCTTCCGGTCCATGGCAAATCTTCAGGTTGGTGTATTATATTACTACTTTCGGAAAAAGCTCTTGGCCGCGTCCTGGATGACCTGGCGCGACATGGCCAGACTCTGCTGGGACGCGGCCAATTCGCGCCGCAGTTCGTCGAGTGCCGTGCCGTTCTGGAGCGTGCTGACTAGCGACTGGATCGTCTGCTGGTCCATCGATGCGGTGCTGCCCTTGCGGCTGTGAGCGAGGCCGTCGCCGTTAAAGGCATCGGCTGACGACGCGTCCCAGCCGCCAGCGTCCTTGGTAGTGACCGACGGTCTCCGCTCGCTCGCCACTGACTTCTTCTTGGACCCCTGCGGCTTGACCGAGACCCCGTAGGCACTCGTCTTGGCACTTGTCTTCTTCTTGTGCTTGTCATCGGCCTTGGGGCGGAGACTACTACAACTACCAGTGCCTTGCTTGTCGAGAGGCATCGGCCGTGGGCCACTGCCACTTCCCGAGCCAAAGGACGCGTCGCGCCGCAACCCACCGACGCTGCGTCGCTCGGCCTCGCGCTGCTGGTTGTGGAGTTCGTCGTCCTCGGCGTCCTCATCGTTGAAACCGACTCGCTGGATCTTTTCGGCGTACGCAAAGGCCTCCTGCAGAAGCTTGGGGTCGAGAGCTCTGGTACCGGACGCTGGCTGCTTCGTCGCGACTCGCACGGACGAGCGAGCCGCGCGTGGCCCGCCCGACTGGTTACCACCATGGGGCGGTGCCACTGGCTGCGGTCCGCGATCACTATGGCGAAGCGTCGGCAGCACGCTTCCACCAGTGGACTTGGTCTCTTTTGCGAGCACGGCAAAGCTCGGCGACGGCTTGTTGAGAAATGACTCGACTTGGTCCCAAAGTCCTCCGCTGCCATGGCTGCTGTGGCTGCTCTCATGGGGATCTCCATCTTCTTCTTCTCCATTAACTCCATTATCTTCCAAGTCATTCTCATCTCCTAGACTCTGTCGGAGACTCTTGCTGCTTACAGTAGACCCCGCGGAGTGGAGACTGCGACGCGCGGAACTCGCCGACGACGACGGCGCCCGCGCACTCGGCACGTGCGGTAACGCCACTGTACTCATTTCTATAGCTTTGTCTCTCTATATCGTCTCCTCTCTCTTTCTCCTGGCCTTTTTTCACGTTGACCCGGTCAGAGTAGCTATTCCCAGCCCACTGTCCCTCCATGTACCTCATGATTGTCTATCCAAAAATACGTCAAATTGATCTATTACGCAAAAACGTAAAACAGCGTGGGGTTCCCGAGCGCGTAGAGACCGATTTGCGTGAGGAACCTCATGGAAAAGCCCGCCACGACCAATGCGATCACGGGCAGCGCGTGCGGCTTCTCGCCCAATAGCAACTGCAGCGCCAGCGCGTTCGAGCACACGACAATGGCGCCAATGACGTGGACAAACGTCCAGTGGAATTCCCAAATGACCGTGAGCATGGCAAACGTCTTGCCAAAGCTCGAGATGCACATGGCCGTGCCGTACCGCAGCAGTGCCTGCTGGCTCCAGACGGACCCGCCCGAGACTGCGACGGCGTGGTGGCTCAGGTAGTGGCGCCAGCCGCGGCGGAATGGATCCACACAAATCAGCGCGAAAATGGACGCAACCAGCACGGCGTTTTCGAGCAGCGACACGCACACGAGGTGGAGCGAGTACTGGCTCACGCGCAGCCCTGAGATCGCGGTGTCTTGAGTGAGCAGTAGATCTTGATGATACAGAGACGACTCGGCGCGGAACGAGACGCCGCGCTTGCGGTCGATGAGGTAGGCCTTGACATTCATGTCCAAGAGCGACAGGATCAGAAAGAGCTTGAGGATCGTGCGCTATAGAGGAGATAAGAGAAAGATGAGATTTCCACAGAGGGATCGTCTAGCATATAGACACAAGGGAATTCAACGTACGGCCTGCGGCGGCGGTGCGAGATTATACAGCACGTGGCGGTAGACCTGCGGCTTGAGCAGGAGCGCCTCGAGGAAGAGCAAAATGTTGTCGTACTCGACGTACGGATCCGCGACAGCGTTGCAGCGTGCGCAGATGGCGAGCCGCACGTTTCCTTTGCCATAGTCGCGCACGAGCAGCGGTACGTCGGCGCCGCATTCCACACACACATACACGCGCGGCGGCTCCGTCACTGCAGTCGTCGCCATGTTGATACTTTCGAGCTGTGGGGAGCTCCAAGGTTGTGAGGTTGCGCGAATGTTAGATATTCGTTGAAGTGGATGTTGCTCGAAGGTTAGACATCATCGCACGAACGAAGAGCCACAAGGCACAAAGATCTAGAAGCTCCACAAATGGTCAAGGACGTGCGCACCAGCGGCGGCGAGATCCGACGCCAAGAGCGCGTCGAGGGAGGCTACACGCCGTCGTTCAGTGACCTCTCCAAGGCAGAAGCCGTGCGCCGCGCAGAGAAGGTGCGTGGCCGCTCGACTCGGAGTGAACGCGATGGAGAACTCATGGTGATAGACTGTAGGAGTTCGAATACCGCAAGAAGAAGTTTCCGATCCGCACAGGGCTCGCCGCGATCTCGCTATTTACGCTCGGCTCGATCCTGATCTGGCTTAGCACGCGCATTGGACTGGACGGCGAGCACCGCGGCCTGTCGTTCCTCGTCCTTGGGCTCATCGGTACGTGGTCTCTTTGCATGAGGAGAATGGCGAGATCACATCTGACGCCTTCTTTTCTTCAGCGTTCATTCCCGGCAGCTACGCGACGACACAGCTCTACGGGAGCTACAAAGGATGGAAGGGCTATGACTATAGCCAGATCCCATCCTACGACGACTAGGCCAGCCGCCCAGAACAAAAGCTTTCTCCTGCAATTTAGTTTTTTTGTATCATCTCCTGGTCTTCTCTCTATCTATCTGAGTCGCGACGGGATGGCCGGATAGGAATTGCGCCGGTTCTTATCGTCGCGCAGACTCGCGTCGTCCTGGTCGTCACTAAACTGACGGTACGACGCGGACCGCGACCGCGTGGGTGACCGAGAGGCATAGTACGAGGCCTTGCGGAAGAGCTGCTTGTTGGTGACGTCCGTCATGGACGGAGGTGCCGACAAGAGCGGCAGCAGATTCTCTTCGTCCTCGTACGTCAGCACGCCGCCATTGCGACTCGCGACCACGTAAATGCCCAAGAGAATGAGCATGAGACTCAGCGAGTACACCACAAAGTGCCACGCGCCCAGGTCGTTCATGTCCTGGAAAAAGCACAATCCCGAGACAGCGCCGCTGAGAATGTAGCTGGCCTCGTACAAGTAGATCACGACCACGGCATCTTCAACCTTGAGCGCAGCGTTGAGTAGGTAGAGACCCGCGAGCGCGGTCGAGAGCGCGCCGGCAATGCACACGTACGTCACTGGGTAGGCCCAAATGTGGGCGGCATTGCCCTGCTTGGCGATGCGCATGGCGGCCGCAAGGAAGAATAGCTGTCCGCTGGTTACACCGGCGAGGACGCTGAGAGCCACGCGCGAGATTTGGCTGAGATCGGCCTTGTTCCGGTGCGAGACGGCGCGCATGCCCTTGGGTGTCGAGGACGAGCGCTTGCTCGCGGCTTCGCTCCAGCTCACGCGGAGGGCGTCCTTGGATTGATGGAAAAGCAGGATGAAGCAGCCCGTGGCCGTGATTGTGTAGAGAAGAAAGGGTACGCTGACAAAGCGCTGTGTGAGTTGGCTCACGGGCAACGGTGGCGGCTCGTGGGTGCCCGAGATGCCGACGAGCACGCAGCCAGCGAAGATGAGGAGAGCACCAATAAAGTCGTGCGTCGTGAGCCGCTCGTGGGGCAGCAGCAGCGGCCCCATGAGCGTATTCCAGCCAATGGTGAGTCCGGCCATTGGCGCCAACAGCGACTGCGACGCGAAGCTGTACGCGGCCGCGCCCAGCGCCGGGTTCAGCACGAGCATGGAGAGCAACCCGGCGTAAAAGTACGTGTACCAGAGCCGCGACCGCGGCGGCGACTCTTGCTCGCGGTCGTCCTCGTCATCGTCAGTCGTCGTGGTTGTGGTATCGCGCACGGCGTCGTACTCGTGGAGCAAGTGGTCGTCTTCGTCGTGCTCGCGTTGGTTATGCGCGAGCTTGAGGAAGAGCTTGCCGAGAATGCCGAAGATACTCGAAATGGCGCTGAGGAAGAGACCCAGTGGCCAGCCAGCGAATCCCATGGCGAGTCTACAGAGCGAGAGAGAGAGGAGGGGAGAGAGAGGGAGAGAGAGGGAGAGAGAGGATGACTGCCACACCAGGATCGGCCTTCTTCTCTCCGTGGATTGAAGGAGCAGCAGCCCACCTTGAAGAATGTAACCAACGGATCAATGTAACCAACGTTAGATTCAGGCGTTGCTTTGGATCTGCTCGCACATGTCACAGAATTTCTGACAATAATGGACTCGCCACGATGGAACATCCTCGCAAGCTATCCGTCTTGTATGCATCATATCGTACTTATCCTAGAATCTCTTCTTCCCGTCTGTCACTGTCATCGAGCACGAGCGCATAGTACCTCGCAAACACGAGCGTAACAAACATGAGCGCGTCGATGCGGTCGAGCACGCCGCCATGGCCCGGGATCAGTGTGCCCGAGTCTTTCACGCCGGCTGCGCGCTTCAGCAGACTCTCGAAGAGGTCCCCGAAACGCCCGATGACGACGCCGATGATTGTGAATGCCGTCTTGGTCCACGGTGAGCCATCCACCGACAGAACGTGGGACGCACCGAACATGGCCGCGAGTCCCCACAGCACAGCACCCAGCGTGCCTTCGTAGTCCTTGTTCTTGGAGAGATGCGCCGCCAGTGGGTGGTAGTACGGGTAGCGACAGAGCGCAAGCAGTTTGCCCGTGACGTAGGCGCCCGTGTCGCTGGCCCACGTCACGTAGAGTAATACAATTAGAAGCTGCCGGTAGAGCGCCCGCTTGTCGTCGTCGACAAAGGCCACGAGCACTGTCAGCGAGCCGACTATGTAGAGAAAACCCAGCGAGTCCAAGATGAAGAGAAGAAGTGCTTCCGGTGCGGACCGACTGGTCGTGAACCGCAGCACGAGGAGACAACCGACGGATGCGAGCTGCACCTGCAATGGCTCGAGCACGATGCCGCAGCTGATTTGGTTGATAGGGCACACGGTCGAGTACATGGTGAGGATCGTGAAAACAATGTTCTCGCCAAACACGATCATTGCGTAGCGCCAGTTGGGGGTAAAGCACGCGCATAGCATCCCGATGGAATTGGTCACGGCGGCGTAAAAGACGCGGTAGCCATAGATCTCGGTGGTGTCCAGCTCTGGCAGCCATTCCGCGATAGCCAGTAGATAGAGGATGGTCGATATAGCTGCCATAACGGCCGTGACAAGCAGTGCGGCGAGCCACTCGCGCACGAGGCGGTGGGGTTGGAGACAGCGGAGCGAAATGCGTGCGGCAAGACACGAGACGGCGCAGTGGTTCGGATCGATGCTCAGCTCGTCGGGGTCGCGGTCGTCTCGTTCTTCTTCTTCTTCTGGTCTTCGAGGTCGGGACGATGGATGAGTCTCTGGGGTCTCGGGCGGTGTCTCCAGTAGCGGTCGCTCGCTCATGGCGGGTGTGTTCTCTTGGCTTAAGCTAAGACTGCTCCGGCTCGCCTGAAGCATCGCCAGTGCGTCTTCGCTGCTGTGGACGAGCAGCCGCTGCGCTTCATTGGGATCGTCATGATGGTCCGGGTCGTGGGTCATGCTGGCGGTTGACGCTGACGCATCGCCTGCGCTGGGCGTGCGCAATTCTTGGAGCTGCAACGCGTGTAGCAGCCGGTGGTTAATGCGGTGCGCGAGCCACGCAAATTCGTACGAACAGAGGCTCTGCAAGCACGAACACACGGTGGCGGTAGCGAACGCTGGCGACTGCCACAGAAAGTATGTCACCAGCGGCGCCAACACGGCCGCCGAGAGCGTGCGCTGCACAACGTTCAGCGCGAGACACCGTCGGAACAGTCCCAGCGATGACCTCGTCTCATGAGGTGGTGCCTGCCCAAGTGTCGATTCGATGGGCAAGTCGTGAAACGAGCGTCGCGCAGAGCTCAGCCCATAGGACGACCTGGCGGACGCTTCCACGGCCGACGCGTGCTCCATGGTTTGTGCTGTCGATTCGTATAGTTCGTGGCTGGCTAGAATCACTGGAGCGCGTGGGGGGACGCTTGCCGCGTCGCTCCCCATCTTAGTCGCCTTGGGTCCCTGAGGCAGGACCAGCAGGTTCGTTCTCACACAAATCAACTGGGAAAATTTTTGAGTCAAGAAAACTCCTTAGAGTCGGTGCCCTACAGATGTATCAGAAACACGTTAGGAACTGATATTACATGACGTATCATCTGACCGTTCTAATATAAAATGCTCAGACTAGTCAGTCGGAATACGCTAAATTACGAAAGACTACGGCAACTTCGTTGAAGGGTTTCACCACGGTTGCTGGTTGGTAAGCACAGCCGCGACGTAGCGGTAGACCATCTCGTATTGCTCCTGCATTGTCAACATTCACCACCGTGTCAGTATGAGCCCATCTACTGTATCTCCTTCCCCAGAGTCTGTCGTAAACGCACCGGGGTCTGCACCATGCCAGGCCGCTGGCTACGCAGCCCATGGACGATCGCACGCACGTCCAGCGCCTCACGCAAAAGCCGCCCGCCGTCGGCCACGCTCTGCGCTGCAAACGCCTCGTGGAGACGCTTCAGGATCACGTCAATCGCAATGAACGTGCCCGAGCGACCGATGCCAGCGCTGCAGTGCACGACCATCCTAGCCTGGGACAGTCGCTGCTCGCTGGCGGCGCGGTCGCGAAAATTGTTGACCAGCTCGAGCATGGGCGCGACCACTCGGAAATCACGGAGCACGCCGTGGTCGGGCCACGTCGTGAGCTGCACGTGGAGCACGACCCGCGGCGGTTGCGTCGTACGACTGGCCGACGTTTTCCACACGTGAAACTTGCGCACGACAAAGCCATAGCCACCATCAACCTCCTCGCTCAGCAGCTGCGCGACGACGCCGTCAAAGTCCACGGGTCCACGCTGTGCGTCCCAGTACAAATCTGCCTTTATCCGCTCGCGCTCGACAAAGTTGGTCAGCATGAGCACGACCGCGACGTTGCTCTCCCACAGCATATGCCAAAAGTCCCGGATCGCATTGCGCACGGGAGCCTGGCACGCAATGTACGCCTCGTCGATATAGTTGGCGTTGATATAGTCGTGCGGCGGCGTGCGGGCGAGCTTCACGCGCGTGCGTTCGAACGGGAGCACGTCGCGGTACCGGTTCATGGCGAGCGTGTGCTTGGTCTGCGGTGTAATCGCAGCGGCAAACCACGGCGCGTCATCAATGCTCGAGCACAATTCATAGTACTCGTGCTCGAACCGCGTGCGGAACTTGGCCACTGGCTTTTGCAAGTGATCAATCTGATCGGCAAGATGAAGAAACATTAGGAAATGGACAGAGGGTAAAGAGATGGAAATGGGGGGTCATGTCCGTACTCGCTGGAGAAACGACTGGATGATCGCGACGTAGCTCTCCGGGAGAGTCGTCTTGTTGGCGAGCACACGTCGAAGGAACGCCACGGCACCTACAAACATTCCATCGCCAGTGTGAGTCCATGCAGATAAGAGGAGGACGTACAAAGGGAGGAGACTGAGGCGTACCTTCTGGCGGCGCGGCGGCGGCGGCGGCGGCGGTGGCCGCGTGGCCGCTCACGAGGGGGCGTGATGGGACGGCGTGGCTACTGCTGACCGACGCGAACGTCGGAACAGAAGTGGAACTCATGAGGAGCAGACGACCAGGGCAAAGCAGGACGGGGACCGTCGCTGGGGCTCGCGGTCGGTGGAGGCGACGATCAAGCGACCGCGCTTGCTCTCTTGTCTAATCAACGGAGCGGGACGGAGGTCAGGATGCGCCAATACTACGATATACGATAAATTGTCATATTATTCTACAAAACCAGATATCGTTTTATACAGTTGATTTGACAAGCCAACGTTGATATGCGAAGCGGGGACTGTGGTATGTATAGTATATTGCAGGTTGTTGTGCCGTGATGCTTCGGACCAGGAATGCTTGTAGGAAAGAATCGGAATGATTGCGTGTTTCTCTGACCAGCTTGTAACGGTACAAACTCGTTCCTAACAGACGTATCCTCTGGAAACAGGAGTGATGGTCTTAGCCAGGTTGCCATTTTCGCGCCAACTCTTCAGTTGCCGGATCGCCAGGGAAAGGAAACGATGCCCAAGCGATGGACGGACGACGAGACCGCCGCGCTCGTGCGTCTGTGGAAGGAGCGCGTAGGTGACTACCGCAATAGCAAGAAGGCGTTCTACAGCGCAGCAGCCGAGCTGATTGATGGGAAGGACTGGAAGAGCGTGAAGAACCGTTGTGAGTTTCTGGAGCGCAAGTGCGAGGCCATGAACGGCAAGCTACGTGCGTCGGGTTTTGGTATCGACTCCATGGATCCACCAACCGTCCGTGTCAATGTCGTGAAGGAGTTGGCGTGGTACTACGAGTTGGACGCCCTCCTAGGTCCGTTCAAGCGAGCTTCCGCGCCTATCGTGGAATACTCGCCTCATCCCCCCTCGAGTCCGGCTCGAGCTTCCCCACGGCAGCGAGCGTTGGTGTCGAGTGCTGAGGTCATTGTCGAACAGCAAGAGAATACTTCTCAACCCACACAGTGGCTGGTTGCACCGGCACCAACACCAACCCCAGCACCAACGCGAATGGTCATACCCATGCCATTTCCCACGCCGTCACCGATGCCAAAGGCGGTAACCCCACAGGCAAAGTCCAAGTCGACAGCAGAAACAAGACCACCGACTACAATGCCAACAACCATGATAATGCCGACAGCAGGGCCAACGCAACCAGCAGGCAAAGTCGACGCAGCGGATGCTGCACTGAGCAATGGAAACAGCACGCATGACAGCCACTCGAAGAAACGCAAGCAATCGCCAGAGCCTAATCTAGTGGAAGCTCTCCGAGAGTTCGGTGCACAGTGGCAAACTGTTGAGCGCGAGCGACTAGCACTCATGCAGCGTCAGTTCGAGTTTGAGATGGTCGCGCGCCGCGAAGAGCTAGATCTGCGCCACGAGCAAGCGGAACAGCGCCGCCAGGAATTTGAGCTCAAGTTCCAGACACTGCGCGCCCAGTACGAACTCGACAAGGCCGCCTTGGAAACCAAGCTGCGCAAGACGCATTGAGCAGGTTCTCTCGTTTTCATCGTCAATAATCCAGGTTCGCGTCCAAGAGCAAGTCCAGTTTCTATTATTACCACTCCGGGGGGGTTACAATAATTTCGCATCCAATTATTGTTGGATCCATAGACACAGTTTCTCATTCTCAGCTCGCCATTTCATTGGCTGAAAGGAGTCAGCGTGCAGCTGCTGGGACACCCCGGATGACGTCAGGAGGGGACTTCAGTTCCACTCTTTTCCCTTCGTCCAACGTTAAACGCGAGAGAATGGCAACACTACCGGCGCGCGTGCGCCGCTTCCTGGATGAAGACGCCACGACCTTTGCGTCCACGTGCTCACTGGGCGTCGGCGCCCTGATGACGCGCGAGTTCCGCTTGACTTCGTCCTCTTTCTCGACGCTCCGCCGGCTTCAGCTCGCCGCACGCAAGACGCTGCCCATGCTGCCATTCATCGCCATCTCTTCAGCCGTCGGCATCGTTGGCATCAAGCTCACGCTCGGAGCCGTGCAGGACGCGCGCCGCGACTACTCGCGCACGAGCGTTTTGATTGCCGTGCCCCTCTTCGCCGCGCTCATGCATGCACCCGGCGGTGCGCGGCTTATGGCCAAGAGCGCCGTCGGGTATGGCGGCTTCATCCTCGCCGCGGACTACGCAGCGTTCCACTGGCATCAGTACAACCACGCGCTTGAGTTTGAGCAGCAATGTGCGCAAGCGCGCAAGGAAGAAGAGGAGCATGCGAGTCACCAGTTTCACGACTCGAGCGGATGGATCCGTCGCGGCGTTGTCCACGATCCGCACGGCGACGTGGTGCCCTTTGGCCGCGAGCGACCCGTCCTGCTCGTCCAGCGACTCACTGAAGAGAACTGATGCTGATCACCGCTGTAGTTTACCATGATGTTTTTTTTTCCACGATAGATTTCCGTTTTCGATCCTGCAAAAATCAATTTCGCCCAGGGCATGCCGCTGTGGTCGGAGATGCCCACTACATACTAAACCTGAATATTATCCAAAATCTATTGTTTCCGCTCCATCACAGTTAGACGCGATTTAGAAATACTTGTAGGAAAAAAGGGGGATTTACGAGTGTCCAACAAAAGGCAAAAGAATTGGGACGCAAGATGAAATACTACTACTCAGTGCGAGACACGAGACGTCGAACCAAGAGAAGAAGGACCAGTGGCGTGCTCACTTCCGGAGACGACGCTTGCACTTGCCGCCCGATCTACCCGCAGGCGCAGGCGCCGCCGTCGTTGGTGTTGGCGACGCGGAGCTGCTACCGCTACCGCTGCTGGTGCTGGGGGTGGGGGTGAGCGAGGGCGAGGCGTTGGAGCTGCCCGTGCCGTTGGTGCCCCCGGCGTCGTTGCCCGTGCTGCCACTGGTCGCTCCTCCGGCCCCGCCACCAGCAGCGCCGCTCCCACTGGCGTTGTCGTCAAAGAGCGTCGCTGGGTCGGTCTTCGTACCGCCAACGATCGGAGCGCAGTTGGCTAGAATAAAATATTACCGGTCAGTGATGAAAGACAAATCCCATTACGAATCCAAGTATTGAACTCACCGTAGGCTTCCCAGTTGGACACGTGGACGCCAACGTACATGGCCTGGATAATGCTGACGCCCTTGCACTTGGTCTTGTCCACTGGGACCTTGCCGACCTTGTTGCCCATGCAGTTACCGTTGTAAAAGATGCGCGTGTTGTCGCACCAGACTTCGCACGGGCCCGGGTGGCCCCATGGGAAATCGATCGCGTCCGGAAGCGGCTGCTTCTCTCCAGTCGTGATGGTGAGTCCACACTCCTTGTTTCCTGTATGGCCCGAGATCGTGCTTAGGGCGACGTTGGCCATGATCATTTGACGGAGTGTCTTGTAGCCTTCCATGACCTTGGCAATCTTCTGGACGCCCTGGAAATCGGCGATCGATGCCGCACTCGTAAACTTGTCGCTGTTGATGCGGCCGTATGGCGAGTTGCCGTTGTAGAATCCGTCCGGGAACTTCACCTTGGGCACGGCCATGTTGGTGTGGGCGTCGACAGAGACGGTGGCGAGGATTGCAGCGACCCCACTGGCGAGAAAGAGCGAGCGAGTCATTTTGTATGGGGAGTGGGCTGAGGCGACGCGTGTGCGGTGGCGAGTGAATTTGAGAATGACAGAGCTGATGGACGGGTTGTCGTGAGCTCTACGGAGCGATTTTCCTCAGAGGCTGGTAGGAGAAGTCGGGGAGCTCAGTGCGTTAAGGAGATACAGATACGGCATCGCTGGTGACCACGTCGCGTGTTGCGTCAAGACCGGATGGAAAGACACCAGCGAGATTGGTACAGCGTTCACATGAGAGAAGAGCCGAAGTGCTGTCATTCTATATAAGATGCCCACTGTAGAGATCTTGGTCACATTCGTGATCAGTTCCACGTAACGTGGCAGACCGTGTGGCTGTGCTGAACATTCCGCTGAGAACGGCCGCTGGTCAAGCTAACTTATGATATGACACGGAAGAAATCTCACGATAAAGTGCCGTAATTGGCAGCTTCGTGAAGAGAAGAAGCAATGAATTGCTGCAAACAGCCTCCACATCTGAGTTTTAACATGTAAAGGCATGTCTAAATACTCTCTCCACATGGTGATTGATGGGTGGAACATCCTCATCGTGGTGTTTATATCATCGCCACTTGTGCAAAAAAAAGACTGATCGCTCTCCAAGATCAATGGGACATGGCTCTCCGAAAAACCAGCAGTCTGCGCTCGGACAAGACGAGTCACCATCAGCAGTGCCTGATAGTCACACTAGCAATAGATATGGTTACTGACAGAGTTCTCGGTGAGCACCACACAGTATCAAAAGTGACTGTCTCTCTAGCACTCAAGAGACGTACGAAAACTCGACCGAGAAGCAACCAGATCGCTAATAGCTCTGGTAGTGGTAGGCGCCAATTCTGGTAGACGTATTATTTTGATGCGGGATACTGCAGTGGCAAGAGTGTCAGAAAACGCCAGATTCTGGGACATTTTTTATCGGCCACCACCTTCTCGCTCGGTGTCGGTTCGGCGTGAAGACCATGGAAGAAAGATGCGAGAACGTGACTCCTTCTCGCCCTGATAACAGATCTTTTCCTTGGCCAATCTCCCGTGGGGGCGATGTATGACTCGCTCCCCAAATCGTAAAGTACCCATTGTAACAGATCACAAGTCACCTCATCATCCACAGCTCCAGATGCATCCACGACAACTCAGCAAGACTGTGGCAACGTTCCTGCTGTGCTCCGCGGCCAACAATTTGCTTCTGTGTTCAAGCACCTTGGCTTCCACTTTTTTGCCTCCACCCACGGATGTCCCGTCTCTCCTTAGGCCGACTCCACCATCTCTATCGCAACCAGAGGATCCGTGCAGCGCCTCGGTATCGTCGGGCGATCTCTCTGTGGGCGTGAGTGCCCTGACAGACCAGGCGTGTAAGACGGGTGGGCTTGGTTGCTTCTCTCGGCTTTGCCGCTTTTGCAGGCTTTTCGACACGACGCAGTCGGCTTCGTTCATCGCGTGTGATGCTATTGCATCGTCTGTGTCGCCAACGTTTCCTCGTCCAGCGATATCCCCAGCATTTCATCTACAATGCTCTGCTACCGTCTCGCAAGGCGACGCGTCCAACGGCATCGATCTTGTGACGGACATCTCCTGTGTGCAAGGCGGCGTGGGCTGCGCCAGCGATGTCTGTCGGTTCTGTCAAGTGTGGCCCACGCCAGAGTCGATCGCATTTACACGGTGTGAGGACGTCGATACCAACAACGGAATTGACATTTTCTTCACGCCGCTGCCACCAAAAGTCGAGACCAACGAGATTGTCATCGGCTCGAAAGACCGTCCCATGCTTGACATCATTCTCTTCGGCAGGGGGTCTACAACTACAGCTCCATATGGTCCTGCTCCAATTGTGACGGATGCAGCAGCAGACGCTTGTGCCCAGACAGTCTCGAAAGGTGACTTGGCTGTGGGCATCTCGGCCGTGAGTGATCGATCGTGTGCATTCGGAGGGCTCGGCTGCTTTAGCGCAGCTTGCCGATTCTGCAGGTTGTACGACACGCCCCAGGCATCGTCCATGCTCGCGTGCGCATCGCTGCGAGCGACCTGACCCAAAGAAACGGACAACAGTGTCATCCCCAGTATGTATCACCCGTACCGATAGGACTGGAACACGATGATTTCAACCCATTTAACAATGGCTACAGTCACTCTCAGCATACTGACAGGATCCACCGAGGTATAGTTCTGAAACGGACAACGTGGAATGTGCCCTTCATCAGTATGGTCTCATGTGTCTTTTCAGCATCTCCAAGGGAAGTATAACGGACCAAATGGGTGGCGGTAGCACGTATCACTACCTCACGACCCCTCCAGTGCTTGCTGTGGCTCAACGCTGAGACACAGTTCGAAACGTTCCTTGCTCTTCAGTTCGAAACGTACCTTGCTCTTGAACCTTGGGATACGCTCGGAATCGGCGGTGTCATGAAAATAAATCAAAACCCCCTTCGTACTGCACGTTCCCTCGTTGAGAGATATCCGCCTTTAATCCCCTCCGAGTCGTTTTGCGAAAACGTGTCGCACGCGACGCTTCACATATCTACTCCAGCAGATCTGCTCCTTTCTTCTAAACGGCCACACCGCCTGCCCCTCCCGAACGTGCCGAGAACATGTCCGTAACGTACACCACTTTCTGTTGGCGTTGCCAATATTCAACGGCTGCTGCAAGGTATCTTGCTCACTCTCCAATTCGCTTTGTGCTGCACAGATCGCCCCGAGATCAATCAAGTTTGCCATGGTGAATCCCACGCTAACCATCGCCTTTGCTCTGGCGCTTGCATCGCTTCTGCCGACGTCCACAAGCGCGAGGCAGTTGACGTCTGCTGCTGCCGAGACCTGCACCATCTCGCCATCTCCGAAGGACATGTACCGTCTCCTCGCCATCGCGACCGATCCTACGTGCGCTGCCAACGGTATTGGTTGCGTCTCGAAAACCTGCCGCTACTGCCGCCTCAAGCGTGACGACGCGTACAGCAACCTGCTCATTTGTTCGGCAATCCCGGGCTTCCTCACGGGCGATGGTGCTGTGTTTGATCCGTTCGACGTGGACGACAATGGACCAGCGTTCAATCTCCAGTGTACCACAACCGTGTCGGATGGCGATGCCCGTGTGGGCATTGACATTGCCACTGACGTGGCATGCACGCTCGGTGGGGTTGGTTGCCTGAATGACCTGTGTCGCTACTGTAAGAAGTGGACGACCGTGCAGTCGGCAAGCTTCATTGCATGTAGCGACGTCGACACGAACAATGGCGACGACGTGTACTTCACGACCATTCCTGTGACAGTGGCCGCGGACCAGTCGGCCGGTGGGGTCGTGGTTGGCTCGACCGATCGACCGACGTTAGATGTGATTTCGATTAGCGCGTTGACGATGACGACACCTGCGCCAACCACAGCTCCACCAACAACGCCACCTCCAACGACCGCCCCGCCGTCGACAGCACCACCGACGACGGCCCCGCCGACAACACGGCCGCCCACTGCAGTCCCGTCGACGACTGTACCGTCCACAACACCCCCGTCAACGATCCCTCCGCCAACTACAGCCCCGCCGACAACAGCTCCACCAGAGACCGTCCCACCAGCCACAACTCTGCCCCCGACTACTTGGCCGCCAACACTCGCCCCATCAACAACCGCTCCGCCAACAACAGTTCCGCTAACAACAGCTCCGCCAACAACAGATTCGCCAACAACAGATTCGCCAACAACAGCTCCGCCAACAGCTCCACCAACAATCCCACCAACTACAACTGTGCCCCCCACTACTCGCCCACCAACACTTGCTCCACCAACAACTGCTCCGCCAACGACAACCCCGCCAACGATTGCTCCGTCAACAACTGCTCCACCCGTCTCGGCGCCTGCAATCGATACCTGCGCGCTGACTGTTTCGTCGGGGGACAATAACGTCGGAATCAACGCATTCACCGACACGGCGTGTCAGTTCGGAGGGCTCGGCTGCTTTAGCACAAGCTGTCGCTTCTGCAAGACGTTCGACTCACTGCAATCGTCCTACTTGTTCGCGTGTCCAGGGGCACCAACACCAACGACGCAAGCGCCAACACCAACGACGCAGACACCTGAACCAACAACGCGGACGCCGGCGCCAACCACTGCCGCGCCCGTGCCAACTACGACGGCCCCTGTGACACCGACGCCAACCACTTCCGCGCCCGTGCCAACTACGACGGCCCCTGTGACACCGACGCCAACGCCTCGTGATGCGTGCGCCTCAGCCGTCTCGTCGGGTGACAATAACGTTGGAATCAACGGATTCACTGACGCCACGTGTCAATTTGGCGGCCTCGGCTGCTTCAGCACAACCTGCCGGTTCTGTAAGAGCTTTGACTCGCCACAGTCATCGTACTTGCTACCATGTGCTTCTTCTACGCCGGCACCAACGACGTGGACCCCATTACCAACGACCGCTATACCAGCACCAACGACCACAGCTCCACCACCGCCTCCAACGGCCGTCACGCCAACGCCGACAACCACAGACCCGTGTGTCGCAACGGTTTCGTCGGGTGACAATGCCGCCGGCATCAGTGCCTACTCTGACTCAGCGTGCCGCTTCGGTGGGCTTGGCTGCTTCAGCACGAGCTGCCGCTTCTGCAAGATGGCTGGCGCGACTCAGTCTCAGCAGTTCCTGCCGTGTCCTTCCCGTGCGTGACCAGAGAGAGAGAGAGAGAGAGAGAGAGAGAGAAGATAAGGGAGAGAAACCTTCTCCGCTTTGTCAGTTCTCAAACTCCTGCGCTCTATAAAACCCGAATGCCTTTAACCGTTATCGAGATCTCCAATATGCCGATTCGATCATCAGCAAAGACGCGTTGTCCTTACGAAAGCAGTCCTCCTATAGTATATAGCAATCCACTCATCCTGGTATATTACTGAGACTGATCCAAGCTCGAAACGTCCAGCTGTAGTCTTCTACTAGCAACATCCAGTTTTCGCCGTCAGCTTTTTCGTATACTTTGCCAGCGCCTGCTTGATGTTTTTCACGCGGCATGGAGTACTCGTTCTGTGTAAAGATGATGCCACTGCGTGCGATAAAACTGTTCTCCATGGGGGAGATCGCCGTCGCGGATGGGTGGGACCGTGTGTTGCTTTCGGTGACAATAGCCATTCTGCTGTGGCAGGTCCCTGTCCTGAAAGAGCGGGCAGTTGAACCGTACAATACTGTAGAGCAAAATAGTCATCAGCAGAAGCCAGAGAGAGAGAGAGAGAGAGAGAGAGAGAGCCATCTCTCCACCCCATCGGCTCTTACAAATCCCCGACAGCATGTCAGCGTGGTGTCAGATCACCGACGAGATGGACCCCGAGGAATTCCAAAGATGATCAGAGCAATACTGTACTGTTGAGTACGTATAGTGAAGCACAGGGAGCAACTCGGAGATCTGCAGCCACGAAGGCTGTCGGCTGCCGGCAACCTTAGCCCGACTTCGCGGACTACTGCTGGGATTCTCACCATCTAGTTCATCCGCCGATGCGAGCCGAATTCTCGCTTGGTCTGGGCAGCAGCGCCATGCACTCGTACTACTGTGCTCGTCTAGTTCATCTCAACTGGTCCAGAAGACGCCCAACGGTGTCCGTCCTGAAGTGTGCGACTTCATTTATGGACACATGTACATAAAAAGTCCTGTCTTTTGTGTAAAGCGATTTGCTGTGCAGAGACGCGACGGATTTGCTCAACAACCGATTGGACTGGCTATGTGCGATCGGGAGATCGCACCAAATTTTTGTGATCGAGTGCCCCTATCCAGTGATGGGTCCCTTGGATCCCTAGGTGTTCGTTGGATAAACGTGTCCACTGGACAGAGTCGGCGCTGCTATAGGGTCTATGTGATCAGAAGATCAAGCTTCAAATCGCAGCTTACAGGATCGACTTCGGCTCTGTACAACGGGCACTTACTCTGTGGTCGAGCCTCTCTGGAAGATGGGCTCTACGTACCGTGTCACGATCGGGGAAGCAGAGCTCACTTCCGCGAGCACGCAAGTACTGAGCCTCTGAGAGTGGGGTGTACTGTAGAGAAAAATGGGTAGGTGCGTCGGGACCTTAGACTGACAGTACCCCTTGTCTGCTCTTCTCGCATTGACGACGGCGCTGGTCAGATGATGGAACGAGATTAAGTCACATCCTTCAACAATCGTGACTGGATCTTCAGACACTAGTGAGTGAGCTTGAAGTTTAGCGTACTGTACGTACGCAGTGTGTACTGTGCCCGTAGGTTCGAGTTCCTCCCATCAAAATTCTGCGGATCTAGCCCCTAAAGATTGGTTAGGTAGCCGACATTCAAGACCGATGTTCAATCGGCTACTGTGGTATGCACTAATACTTCCCCGCGTACTGTATCCGATTGCAGCGACTCTACTATAACTTATCCCCTGATGCTTTGACCACCTGACCCACACCTTCCAAAGCACTCGTCGCCGCGGGTGGTCCTCTCCAAATTCAACAAGACGCAAGTTCGGTGTTGTCAGGCGATCCCACTCTCCATGGACACGCGTTTCAACTCGACAAGGCTATCACGCCATCCACAATCGTGACAGCTATACCACGACGGGAGGCTCCTTTCTCTCTCTGTCTCTCGAGCCATACCTACACCAGGTTCTAGAACACCCAACAGCGAGTCCCCTCTACCACCACCATTTCCGCCTCGCATTCCAAACGAGTTCTCGTTCTCACATTTCAATTTGATTCCAACAACTCCCTCCTCCAAATCACTAAGTCACCATGGCCAAGACCCTTCTCGCTGCTGCAACTGTGCTTGCTGTCACCTCGCTCAGCTCAGTCAACGCTCACAGCAGGATGACCGCTCCCAAGCCCAACAGCGAGATCAGCGACTCGCCCTCAGGCTTCATTGACGGCCCCAAAGCACTCAAGGTGCCCGATGGAATGCACTTCGACTGGAACTACGACCAGAACCAGGCCGCGTACCAGAAGGCCTTCGAGTCGCAGACCAAGTACAAGACACTGCGTGATCTCGTGTACGACAAGTTCACTCCCAATGGCGCCAGCACCAAGGAGTGTGGCTTTTCCGCCATGACTGGCACGCCGCAGTCGCTTCCCGAGTATGTCGAGTACGCGACCGGCTTCTCCGACTCCCACTGGGGTCCGTGTGAGGTCTGGTGTGACGATGTCCGTGTGTTCGCTGATCCCAACTGCCGCATCAACTACCCG
>JAADWA010000548.1:0-20793 GCA_023335935.1 Pythium phragmiticola
ATCTTGACGCTGGATTTTCTATGATTTCTCATAGGTGCATTTGGTCTCAATTTCCTGGCGCAGTTCCAAAACATCTACGCCAACGTGACCAACATCGTCGTTCGCCTGGCCACGACCACGCCCCCGCCCGGTGTCGACGTGCTCAACGACTCGCTCATGATTTCGTCGCATTACGACGCCGCGATCGGCGGCGCCGCCGCCTCGGACGATGGTGTCAACATTGCCATCATGATGGAGCTGCTGCGTTTTTTTGCGGCACAGCCGCCACGCCACGGCTCGTTAATCTTCAACTTCAACGGCGCCGAAGAGACCATCATGCAGGCGGCCCACGGCTTCATCACACAGCACAAGTGGACCAAGCACATTCGAGCGTTTATCAATTTAGAAGCTGCGGGGGCCGGCGGAAGAGAGCTGCTTTTCCAGACGGGAAGTGATGAGCTCGTGCTGGCCTATGCCGAAGGGGCCTCGTACCCACACGCAAGCATCATTGCGCAAGAGCTGTTCCAGACCGGCGTGATCCCCGCCGACACGGACTTTCGCGTCTACCGCGACTTTGGCGCGGTCGCCGGCATGGACTTTGCCTACATTTCGAATGGTTATGTGTACCACACCAAGCTCGACGACATCTCGCGCATCCAGCAAGGAGCGGTCCAGCGTCTGGGCGACAACTTGGTCGGTGTTGTCCAGCGGCTCACGAACGAACCCGGACGACTCGCCATGATCGCGGCGACGCCCCACAGTTCCAACACGCTGTTCTTTGACGTCGCGGGGCTCTTTATGATCTCGATGGGCCGCACTACGGCGCTGTCGCTGTGTTGGGGCGTCGTGGTCGTGGCGATCTTGTACCTGCTTCAATCACCTCTCACGTTCCAAGAACGCACGCAGGCGATCAAGCTCATGTGGCGTTGTGTCGGTGCCGGACTCGGTGCGAGCCTCGTCACGGCGGTCGTGCTCACGCTCTTTGCACCACTGTCGTGGTACACGGTGCCGTACCTTGGTGCGGCCGCGTTCCTCGCCCCAGCGTTGGCCGGCATGCTCGATCGCCTGGCCAGTTTCCTCGAGGACAAGACCACCCGCGTGGCCAAGGGTTCCTCGAGCGACACTCTTTGGCGGATTGAAGAGAGTCTCTTTGAGGCCATGCTCTCGACGTGGCTCTTCGCCTTGATCGTGATGCTCAGTTTCAACGCGATCTCGTCCTATATCCTGGCTGTGTGGGTCCTTTTCCCACTGGTGGGGCAGATTGTGTGTCACACGCTACAGCGGCTCAAGCTGCTGCCGCCAACACTCTTTGTGGTTGCCTCGCTCGCAGCCGTGGCCATCCCCGTGGTCCACAGCGGCTTTGTACTCACGCTCGCCTTCGTCTTTTTCATTCCGCTCATGGGCCGCTGTGGCGGCGTGCCCCCTCCCGATGTGCTCTTGGCGATTGTCTTTGGCGCGAGCCTTATGGTACGAATAGTCGATCCAGTTCCGTCTTTTCACCACTGGACGCTGACCACCTCTCTCTTGCCTGTTGCAGATCTTGCTGTCGTACTCGAGCCGCTTCTTCTGCTTTGTCTCGGTGCCGACGCTGCGCCGGCTTCGCAATCTTCTCATTGTGGCGACAGTCGCAGTCGTGCTTGTCTCCACCACTGTGTACGCTACTCCCGTTCCACTCTCTTCCCACCAATGACTGCATTTCTCATGTGCTCCTCACTTGTCAATAGGAACCCGTACTCGGACATCACACCCAAACGGGTCATGGTGCAGCACATGCATCGCGAGCTCGTGCTTCCCAATGGCACTATCACGACACAGGACGCAGGGCTCTGGATCAACACGATGGATTTCCGTGGCGTCGCGTCCCTCAAGCCATTCCTCAAGGCCACACAGTGGGAGAACGCATCGCTGCTCGCGCCTCCACCGACGCTCACCGACACCTTTGACATTTACGGTGATGTGCCCTATGGTCTTCCGGTGCGAGATTTTGTCCCCGAGCGACTCTCGTGGTACTTGCTTACGACACCGCCGGTGTTCAGTGAGAGCGAGCCGCAGCCGCACTTGGAGGTTCTCTCATCGACGTATGACGCGTCCACAAACCGCCGCACGGTCCACTTGCGGTTCACGGGGCCAGCCCACCTCGACCTCTTCATCGACTCGACCAAGACGACGCTCACATCCTGGTATGGGCAAACTTCGTTCTCTCTATTACAAACTCTAGATGCTGACACAGTCTCCATGCCATTTAGGTCTATCGGCGAAGGCGTGAGTGGACCCGCGCCGCACTCGGACGGCACGTACATTCTCCACTTTGCGACGGGCACACCACCGGCGAATTTTGAGTTTTGGCTCGAGGCCGAGGGTGGCAACGGCATTGAAGTGGGCGTCGTGGGCCACCACCTGGAGAAGCAGACGCCCCAAATGCGCGAGTTCGTGGCAGCGCTGCCGCCATGGTGCGACGCGCTCGAGTTTGTTTCGACCTGGAGCACACGCACGATTTGATCAGTTGGAGCTCGTCGCACAAGCAAGTTGAAGTTGGAATAACCTCTTAAAAATAATATAACCTAAAAATCATCGATCAGAGTTTACAAGACATGGATCTGGTTTTGCCATGGATACCATGGACACACCAAGAAAGAACAGGTCTGCAACAAAAGATCCTTGGCTCAAAGAGAAGAACACCATGGCGGAAATACGGCAGCGCCATCGCCCCCACGGCACCGGCGTAGGGGGACTGGCGCCTCCGCTGACGGATAAGGAGCCACCCAAGCCTTCTTATCATGCGGCAGCGGCAGTGCCCAGAGCCGGTCTGCTGGTGGTCGCGTTCCTGCTCTTCCACGCGGCGGTGCTGGTGACGGTCAATCACTTTCACACATGGCTGCCGCCGCCACAGCCTCTTGATGCACCATCTCATGTATTCTCGGAGGCGCGCGCACGCGTCGTGCTGGAAACGATCATGAGCTTTGGGTACCGACCCGTAGGCTCCAAGGCCAACGACGAGCTCACACCGGCGTACCTTCTCAGCGAGGTGAGACCCAACAATTCCATACCGGTGCATAGTTCACTTTGAAGGCTTAGTATGTCGCGGATTTCCTATTCTAGATTGAGAGGATTAAAGTGGCGGCACCCCCCGGCGTCTCAATCGAAGTCGATGTCCAGAAGCCCACAGGTATGGAGGTGCTCTCAAATCCTGACGACCAATAACTCGTTTTCTGACAGTCTCGATTCGCTGCGCTTCGAGTAGGTGCATTTGGTCTCAATTTCCTGGCGCAGTTCCAAAACATCTACGCCAACGTGACCAACATCGTCGTTCGCCTGGCCACGACCACGCCCCCGCCCGGTGTCGACGTGCTCAACAATTCGCTCATGATTTCGTCGCATTACGACGCAGCGTTTGGCGCTGCTGCCGCCTCGGATGACGGTGTGAATATCGCCATTATGATGGAGCTACTGCGGTACTTTGCTCGCGAGCCACCAACCCACGGCTCGTTAATCTTCAACTTCAATGGTGCCGAAGAGACGATCCTCCAGGCGGCCCACGGCTTCATCACGCAGCACAAGTGGACAAAGCACATTCGAGCGTTTATCAATTTAGAAGCTGCGGGGGCCGGCGGAAGAGAGCTTCTTTTCCAGACCAGCAGCGACGAGCTCGCGTGGGCGTACGCCGAAGGCGCGGCGTACCCGCATGCCAGTATCCTTGGCCAGGAAATCTTCCAGACTGGTGTGATCCCCGCCGACACGGACTTCCGCGTCTACCGCGACTTTGGCGGCATTGCCGGCATGGACTTTGCCTACATTGCCAACGGCTATGTGTACCACACGATGCTGGACGACGTCTCGCGCATCCAACAAGGTGCAATCCAGCGGCTTGGTGATAACCTTGTTGGTGTGGTCAAGCGCATCGCGAACAAACCGGGACGGCTCGCCAAGATCGCGTCGACGCCGCATAGTTCCAATACGCTCTTCTTTGATGTCGCCGGGATCTTCATGGTTGCCGTGGGCAAGTCGTTGGCATACCAGATTTGCGGTGGCGTCGCCATTGTGGGCGTTCTCTATTTGGTGTTGTCTCCGATTCGCATGGTCGATCGCCTTGCGGCCATGAGACTCCTCGCGCACTGTGCCGGGGCTGGCCTCGTGACCAGTCTCTGTGTCGCACTGGTGCTGACGCTATTTGCGCCGTTGTCGTGGTACACGATGCCCTTTCTCGGCGCCGTGACGTTCCTCTCCCCGGCGCTCGCGGGTATGCTCGACCGTCTGGCCAAGTCTCGGCACCGACGCCACTTTGCCGAAACGCCTATGGGTCTCTGGCGTTTCGAACAGAGCCTCTTTGAGGCCACGTTTGTCATGTGGCTCGGTGGGTTGGTCGCCATGCTCTGGTACAATTTGCTGTCATCGTACCTCATGGCCGTGTGGATCGTGTTTCCTCTTGCCGGACAGCTTTTCTGCCGCGCCTTGCAGACTATGAAGCTGCTGTCGTCTCCCGTCTACGCGCTCGTCTCCCTCTTGGCGCTGGCCGTCCCCGTGATCCACACAGGACTGGTACTCGTGCTCGCGTACATGTTCTTCATGCCGCTGCTCGGTCGATCGGGCACGCTGATCCCGCCCGACGTCGTTGTCGCGATTGTCTTTGCGCTTAGCGCCATGGCGAGTTTTGCTTTGGACGAACTTTCTCTCAGTATCGAGGTATTCCTAACGGCCTATCGTTCTCTATTTGCTGAGTAGATCATGCTGTCGTATTCCAGCCGCTTCTTTAGCTTCGTCGCACCCACCAAGCTCTTGGTGCTGCGAAATCTTCTCCTCGGTGTCTCGGCCATCTCGTTGCTGGTCTCCACTATGATGTACGTCTTTTATATGAAGTCTCGCCTCTGATCCACAACGTTGAGCAACTCAACATCACCAACTGTGTCTTGGTCGCAGTAATCCGTACTCGCCCATCACGCCCAAGCGGCTCATGCTGCAGCACGTGCACCGCACGGTCGTGCTGGCAAACGGCTCGGTCGTCTCCGAGGACTCTGGCATTTGGCTCAACGCCGTGGATTTTCGCGGCCTCGCGTCGATCAAGCCCTTTCTCGCCAACACGCAATGGGAAAGCGTCGCGCTCGTGCCGCCGCCGCAGGCGCTGGTCGACAAACTCGGGCTCTATGGCGACATGCCCTTTGGAAAGCCCATCCGGGACATGCTACCGGAACGCCACTCGTGGTACTTGCCGACCACACCGCCAGTCTTCTTGCCCAGCGAGTCGGTGCCCGAGCTCCAAGTGCTCTCGTCCGCGTTCGATTCCGTGACCAATCGCCGCACGGTCCACGTGCTGTTCACGGGGCCAGCGCATCTCGACATTTTCATTGACGCGACCAAGACCAAGCTCACATCGTGGTGAGTTTGGCTGTGATGTCCTCCGAGCTATTCATTCCCATTGACTTGACGGGATCTCACTACTGGAACAGGTCCATTGGCGATGGCAGCAACGGGCCGGCGCCGCACAAGAACGGCACCTACATTTTGCAGTTTGCCACGGGCATGCCGCCGGCGGCGTTCCACTTTTGGCTCGAGGCCGAGAGCGACGCTGCGATTGAGCTGAGCATCGTGGGTCACCACTTGGAGAAGCGCACAAAGCAGATGCGCGAGCTCTCGGCATCGCTGCCGGCGTGGACCCACAGCGTCGAGTTCGTGTCGACGTGGAGCAAGCGGACGGTCTGATTGCGGCGAGATGCAGCTCGAAAATGAATATTTGTGTGTTTCGATGCATGAAATACTACAAAATGCATTCAAACGGATTCAAACTGATCTCTATGAATACGTCTAAATATGCTGACGCCGGGTTGAGTTCGCCATGGAGTGAGAAATATGGAACCCCTACGGTTGATGAATGCATTGGAATGTACATACAGTACATACACACTGTACTGCACAGAAGGAATCCAGTTCAATCTTGGTACAGGAGATATGTATTAATCTGCATCGTGGTGGGTTAGGAAACTAGGGACCTTCATAGAGTAACGCTCTCCATCATGGATGGATGGAGAACGCAAGAGAAGAACGTGTTAGGAATTGTTGAGGAACTCGCTGCAAATGAGTTCCTCAACGATTCAGTGGGCCACTCGTACGTTCGTGCCGGCGCTTCTATTTCTGCTCAAGTCTTCTTGAACCAAACGAAGAAAAATCGAATGCCTTGCTTTGATTTACCGAGGTTTGCTCTGATCAGGACATGCCGTGTTGTGTTCAAAGTACCCGTATTGAACCAGTACCATTTGTGTGTCCAAGGTTGGCAAAATCTGGCGATATTACAATGTCAGTATATTGTAATACTATGGCGTACACATGTACAGTACCGAACATAAATCTGAGAAACTCTTCCATGCCGGTGCTTCGGCAAACCCGCCATCTTGAACTTTTGATGAACGGTCATTTCGAATCTCAAGCGTCGCATCATGTATTCACAATTGCGGGAACTGCATACTGTACAGTACTGTACCCACTCACTGCGGTCTCTGGCGCATTACACAGTGTTCAAATCTGAAACGCTCACGACCTTGACGGCGGGAAACTCATGCTGAATGGATGCATGCCTTGCTTTCGAACCGACGGGAAAATAAAGGCTCATGCATGCACACCGTGTACATGTTTCAGTTCCATCGAAGAACTCAGGAATTTCCTTGGAGACTGTCTATTAGGAGAAGAACTCAGGAATTTCCTTGGAGACTGTCTATTAGGAGAAAACAGTCGCGAGTACTGAAGACAATCCACACCACAATCTGGAAGAGCACTGAAGTGATCCACCCCCGTTTTCCATTTTGTGCTGACCCCTTTGCGGATCTTCAATGTGGATTGACGCCCCGACAAGGGCCATCTGGTGGTTTTCTCTTCTAACACGCACCTGCATCTTGGGAGCTTTCCCTTTTTTTCTTTTTCATCCACAATTGGTGAAATATACACCTACACTGTATTGGAGTCTCGACAAACATATATTTCAATTTGACAGTCCAATTGTGCCAGACGTCACGTTTGACCTTTCTTCTCACTGAGCGTGTTTCCGTGGGCAGACTAACCAAGGTTGATGGAAATGCGGACCTTTGTTACCAAGAACATTTTTTTAGGCAAGGACTTTTGCATGTTTTTTTTGAGAACTGCCTACTGTTCCTTCTATCTCACACCTGATCAAGCGATGATGCTGCTCTTGGGACTGCACACTTCCATGGTTCTTCCCACTCTTCCATCCTACTGTACCGGTACTGTACTGTACAGTACAGCCAGCTTCCGAAACAGCCACTCGCCCGAATGTTTCGCAGTGAAACTTTCCATTTCACGCAGATCTGGCTTGTGATGTGCGGTAATTTTTCCTGACACAGTGTAAACAAACCCAGTTTTTTTGGATGTGTGCGTCAGTTGGAAGGGAGCCAATCAAATGTGGTGTCCATTGCGTCGCCTCGCCCACCCGACGCGCCACGCAGCCATTGGTATTGACGCATGCAGCGTCGACCGACAGACGCACCCCCACCAGAGCCAGCAGGGATTCTCTGGTCTCCGTCCCCACAACACGAGCAATCCTTTGTCTTTGATTGTGGGTGGGCTGACCCGGGAGAGTCCGGACTGCAAACTTTGGAGAAAAGAGGAACGGAACCGCGGTCGTCAACAAACTCCACATCAGGTTTCTGGTGCGAAAGAGTGGAAAGGATATCCAACACCAGTGCTGTAATCCCACCATCCCACCATCCCCCACCGGACCTGTCTCTTGTCTCCCACCGACGTGAGGTGAGGGAACCCAGCAGACGTGGAGTGTGACGGGCGTGGTCTGTGGACCTTGAGTGTTTTCACAACCTGCTGGGGACTCACAGTGCGGAACTGACTGCGTTCCGTTCGTGCGACAGAAGAAGAGCACCAAGTAAGAAACTCGAAAGCAAAACGGCAGGAAGAGGAGACCAGATCCTGTCGACACACGGCCCACCCGGTGACAAAAAGCTCCATATTTCTTCTTGCTCTTCTTCTTTGTGTGTCTCAAAGAACCATCCAGCTCGGCATTCTCCGAAAAGCGTGGCTCGAGTTTCGACAAGATCAGCATCCCGCACGCATTCCATCCTGCGTTTTGTGCTCCAACCCAGCCACCCGCATACACACACAACGGTTCCATTTTTCAAGTGCGCTGGCTTCTGTGCCCGAGGAAGAACGACTCCATACTGTACCACCACCAAAAAAAAACTAGAGGCCCCAGTCCATCGAGCGCCACGGGCAGGAACAAAAAATACGTCAAAGAACACCAAGGAGAAAAACCGCCAGCTCCGACGCAGCCTCGTTTCATTTTCTGAAGCTCCGGATCCAGAAAGAAGAGATGGAGTCGCGACGGCATCTTTCCGGCAGGACGCTGCGGCCGCCCATGGCCCCCACGGTCGTAGTGGGTGTGGGCGGCGCGACGGCCGTAGTCGCTCGCCAGAATTCGCTCAAGCGCACGATCTCCAAGTGCGGATTGGACGCGTCCGGAAGCGCCAACGATCTCAGCGGACTCGCGTCCAAGAAGCTCGCGCCACTCAACCACAACGAGAGCACGATCGCGAACACGATCAGCCCGGGAGGATTGAGTTTGAGCCAGCAGCAGCTTCAGCAGATCCAGAGCGAGGCTGCGATTATGCGTCAGCATCTCTACTTCTACCAGCAGCAGCAGCAGCGTGCCCAGCAGCAGCCTGTGGCGTCCAATGGTGTCTATGTGGACGACGGCGAACCCGTGCTGCTTCCGCGCACGTCGCCGTACACCGACATGGTCGACGATGACACTACACACCACCAGTATGATTACTCTCCCGTGGCGCCGTTCCGCTGGGACGCCTCGCCACAGAGCGCCAAGAACCGGTACTACGAGTCGATTCTCGAATCGTCGGACGCGTCGCTCGTGTCCCCTTCGCCGCAGCACGTGCTGTACCCGCACACACCCCACAGCAGCGGGCGGTCGACCAACTCCACGGTCTCAATCGACTCATCCTCATACTCGCCGTACGAACGCTCCGTCCACAGTGCTGCGGCCGTGGTGAACGCGCAGCAGCAGCATGCCATGCTGCAGGACCGCGAGTACGTGTCGGCGGCCAATCTTCACGCAATCATGGTGTCGTATTTGGACGAGATGTTTCATTTCTACGACCTCGCAAAATCGTTTACGTTTGGCCGCGTGAGTGAAATGGTCCAGTCGGTCCCATTTGCGTTCAAGTATATCCAGGGACTTGTCAAGAACCGACTCGGTACGTCGCATTTTACTCTTCTTATGTCGATGTCTCCTTGATCCCTGTGACTTATTTTCTTTTTCTTTGTCCTTTTTGCGTAGGTATTTCGTGGCATTTGGTCGGGTCTTTTGTGGAGAATGTGCTCGCATTTATTTGCGACGACGACATTCGCGACGCGAGCGTGAAAGAATTTGCGGATTTCCTGCGCAGCATCCAGGATAAGCTCTACGAGAGCACGCCGCCAGGCAATATTCTCCTCAACCTGTACGAATTTTTCCAGAATGTGCTCGCGAAATTCAAGCAGTACCTCATCCAGCACTGGATTGCCATGCGGCGTATCCAGTTTCCGTGCGAGTTTGGCAAGAAATCCGAGATGCTCTTTCTCTGCATGGAGTGCCACCGTGAGCACCTCTGAGACGGATTTCCCTCGCACGCTCGGCGCGTACACTCAGCGGTGAAGAAACCACGCACAAAACCCCGAGAAAAAAGAACGAAGCTCGACCCATCAGCAAGGAAGTAGGTCACGCACGAGTCATGCATGCCCGGGTGCAACGCTTTTTCGTCCCGGATATTCTATTTTTTTTTAACTTATTCAAATCCAATTATTGTTGTTTGTTGTGATGAACAAGGACGATTCAAATGCACGCAGCACGTGCTCGAAGAACTCGGACGGCGCGACGTACCGGCGAGCACACGTGACGAGGCGAAGCGCTATGTCATAGGACACATGAAGCTGGGCCATGAGCAACGCAGTCGCCGCGACGATCGACGCCGACGTACCCGAGTCACAGTAGAGAAGAATGCCGTCAAACTGGTCGACGTACGTGATCTGAGACTCGACAAGGAGGACGTCACGGCCATACTGATCGTTCGTGAGCTGCTGGACAAGTGGCTGGAGAAAGCCAGTCACTACCTTGCGGATCGCGTGGCTGCTGACACACAGCGGGATCTTCTTGTCACGTCGTCGCACGAGAAACTCCATGCGGCCCAGTTGAAAGAGCGTGATGCGATGGTGGTGCATTGCAGTCGTGGCGTCCGTGTCGTGGGGCGTGGACGTGTCGATCGCGGGGAAGTCTCGGGCGGTTGTGTCGCTGTCTTGGGACTGAGCGCGTGCTGCGCCATGGGCGAAGTCGTCATCCACGTCGACTGCCGTCGTGGTGCAATGGACAACGTGGCGGATCTGCTTCTGCACGAGCAGCTCAGCATGCTCTGGCTTGAGCGTCACGGAGGAGCCGAGCCAAATGCCCGGAATGACGAGCTGCAGATCAGCGTGCACGGCCGCGTGCTTGTCAGTGCGCGGCGTCCACCAGCGGTCGATAGCGGTCTCTGCCCCCGGCCACAATGCAAGATACTGTTGAATTGACGATTGTGCGATTTTGAACACTTGTGTATCTAGATGGAGATGGGGAGTTGTGAGCAGCGCGTGCAGATTGTGGAGTTCCAACTCGAACTCGTCGCGGTCGACTTTCTCGTTGGGCGATTCGCGGTTGGGATTCGCATGCCGAAACCACTCGCGCTGCTCGTGGAGCCTTGAGAGACTGATGTAGAGACGCAGGGTTTCCATGTGGCACTGGAGAAACCGTTCTTCCAGCATTTCTCTCACGGTCAGCGAGCGTAGGCTCACGGCATCATCGTCCATAGTGCCGGATTTCCTCTAAACGACCTTTCAAGATCTCTTGGCTCCGCATCAATGAATACGAGCTTCTATTCGGGGGGGCAGAATGTAGCCATCTCTCCATTCCCCTTCTTTTTCAGTTGTTCAAGTAGCTCGGCACACGCTTGCCATTGGCCACAAGGTAGTTGCGGTACTCGCGTGCGATGTACGCTTGTGGGATTTCCTGCTGAAGCACGGCAGCTCGTCGCGCGATCGCGTCGGGCGCAGCGGCCGCCGAAGAGGCCTTCTTTGTGGACGCTGCCACAACGTCGTGGCCCGTGGAGTCACCACGGCAAGTGCGACCGCGACCGGAGACTAAGCTCTTGCCGACCGTCGCAGGAGCTACTGGCGGTGCTGTGAACGGCGTGTATGCCGTGCTACGAGAGCGAGGGCTCGTGGGCGATGGGCCGGTTCGGTTCGAATTCGTAGGCGGTGCACGCACGAGGGGTGCAACGCGAGGTGACGCAGCTGGGGACGGCGAGCGAAGCACGCTCGGCCACGCGTGAGGAAGCGTCAGCTGGGAAGGTTCCTTGGAATAGAGGTGTTGATTTGGACTCTCACGCATACACGTGTGGCGTTCCGTGGGCGGCGGTTGCTCACTTGGGAACAGCTCGGCTAGCGTCTCTTGCTGCGCCTCGTGGAGTGCCCACCACTCGTCCCTCGGCACGTACCACGATCCGTACACGGCCTTCTTGACACGTGGCACACTGGGCGATGTGGCAAAATCCAACGGAGGCTGGAGTACGCCATGGCAGGGCTGTTTCCGCGTGGAAGATTTCGTTGGCGTCCGTCGCGGCTTGCGCTGTTCAGTCTGTCGGTCGAGCGGTGAAGCGTGGCGCTGTTGCTCACGAACGACCTCTTCAGAAAGCGGGAAGAGATCTGGAAGTGACCGCTCCTGTAGAATGGCATCGTCGTGTTGGTGGTCGTCATGCGAGAGGAGTGCTGGTGGAAGGTTCATAGCGACACACACATGGGACGACTTTTGCCACCGAATATGCGTGTGCGGTGAACTCGACAGCTCGACACTTTTTCGGTGTTGCTGTCGTCGCTGGCGATCCCGCATTGCTCGCAATTCCGCGATATCATCAGCGTCAGTGGCTGCAGCCTCTGAATCATTGCCCTCTTCTTCATTGGCATCTTCTTCGTCGCTGTTCTCACTATCCTCGCCAGCCGTGCCACCACCTTGGCGCTCGCCGATCTCGCTTAGCGCGGAAAGCCGCCGTTGCGGAAGGAGCTTGACCTCACTGTCTTGCGCCACCGACAATCGGTGCGTTAGTGTAGGTGATTGCCGCTTTCGCACAGACTCGCGACGGTTGTCGTGACTCACAAGGCGGCTCTTGGCCGAGAGCGCCATGGCTTCCATTTCTGCCATGGTCTGGTCGAGCAACGCCTGGCGCTGAGTCTCGCCCATGAGATCGTAGAGCACGCGCTGGTCGTGGATCACGGTGGCTTCCGCGATGTGGCGACGCCTCTGCTGCTCGGCCTCCAGTTCTGCACGTGCCACTCGATTCTTGAATTGATCCGTGAGTCGCACAGCAGTGGGAGGGCATACTGTTACACTGGAGATTGGAGATGCCGGCGAGAGAAATCTCCACTGCACGTCCACACACGACGCCGGTGGCACCGGCGACCGTGGTGTTTGCCGTGGCGAGAACGCTGCTGCATGCATCGCCTCTCAGTATTTGAAACACTGATGGACGTCGAGGTTTTCCTTCACCAAGCTATTTCTTCTTCTTTACATCAGCTAAATTTATACTGCCTGCAGGGGAGGTCCTTCATCCAGCAGACGCAACCCAGCAATCTACATGCAGGCGATGGCAAGCCCCCTGAGGGAATACGAGCGTGGCATACCGCTCGGCGGTCGCCAGTCCAAGTCGGCGGATGTCGAACGCGAACTCGGGTTCAGCGGATGGGACGTCGCCGACGATGAGGAACTGCTACGACCTGCCACAGCGTTGGCGAGTCTCAGTGTTCCGACCAAGACGGCCAAACCTTCGAGCCGTGGAGGTGGTAGAAGGGCTTCCATTACCCCAGTCTCTACAAAACACGTTGAACCTAACGACGGATGGGAGGACTCTGATACGAGAAATAACCATACCAACCAGGACAGAGAAGACTCCGGGGTGGTACAGCCCCCGCAAGAGGATGGTGATGCTGTGGACGCCACTCTCCAACGGCGCGGGTCGCGCATTGAGGCGCTCGCAAGACACAGCGGCAAGCCGAGGACAGCATATGCCAAAGAACCACCTCCCCGGCAAGTGCTTCGCCAGCGAATGCTCGCCGTGATGCAGCTGGCCCCGCCCGAAGCGGTCCCGCCGGACGCCGCGTACTCGCCACTCAAGAGTGTGCTCAAGAAGCCTCTAGGGGTCTCGCAACGTCAGCCTGATCGCAGCGACGGTGAGGATGCCAGGCTGCCGACGATCACGAAAAGCAACGCGCCTTCACAATCACCAAGTATAGTATCCCGAGGCACTGGGCTGTTTGGTCCGCATGTGGAAGACTCGGTGGAGATGCGTGAGCAATTGATGCAGCGGTTTCTTCCCGTGTGGAGTCTGCTGCCGTCTCGCTCCAAGGTAGCCCACGGCGACAGCGACTCACGCTCATCAACGCGGGGCAGCTCGCCATCGGACGTGGTCGCGCGGGACACCAAGTCACCCTTTGAGTGCAGCATGCTGCTGACCAAGATTTGCAAGGCCGTGGGTATCTCGCTCGCTGCGTCGCCACCACCGGACGTCTGGAGATCGACCGCCAAACGGCGTAATAGCACGACGGCCACGGCCTTTGCCACTAGCAAGCTCCCCCACAGCGACGTGGACCTCGAGACCTTCAGCGACTTTGTTGTCCGCACTGCAGTGCAGCCAGCGATGCACCACTTTCGCTTGGACCGCGACGCCACTGAGTATTTCCTCACGCTTGACGCCGTCGTTCACAGTCTCGTCACACGCATGGACGAGCCCGAGACTCAGCGGATCTCTCCATGGCGACTGCGCGAGCTCGGGGAGCTGCAGCCCGTGCTGCCACTGTGGAAAAAGGGGATGCAGTTTGCCCCAAAGCAGCCACCACTTGTCAAGACGTCACCTACGGCCGCGGCCTTTCTACCAGTGGGCTCGGCGCCTGGCAATACACACGAGGCAGCCGCTATGGTGTACAGCGTGGCGCTGAGTGGCGGAGACGCTGGCGTTGTCCACCCGTCCGAGCTCGGTTTGAGTCTTCAGTCGAAAAAGCTGTCGGCGTTCGAAGCGAAGGCGATGCAGGACGCCAACATTCGCCGCAAGATGCAGCTGCGCAACTCGTGGCAGCCGCGGATCGTCGTCTCGGAGCCACTGCCCCAGCAGCAGCAGGCGCTCCATCCAGCGACTCCATTTGGCCGGGTACGTGGTAGAAATCGCTCAGTGACCTGGGCTTCCCCACGCTCATTGCCTCCTCCTCCATCTCGCAGGCCGCTGACGCTGTCCATGGTGCTTCTTCTTCTTCTTCCCTGGATGATCATAGTTGTATCCGCGGCGAGGCCGTGCTGCGTCCATCCTCGCACGATATGCCCCTCACTAGACTCGGTAGCTCAAGTAACAATCAAGTCTCCGAGTCGCTATTCTCAGCTCCGGAGGACCCGCGTATGGATGAGACGCCAGCGCCAACACTGCCATTGCTTCTTTGTGGGTCGTGTCCTGGTGAGCAAGAGGCCTCGCTCTGGTGTTCCGCGTGCTTTGCCGTGTTTTGCACGGCGTGCTGGACGGCCACGCACCACTCGACTGTGGATCTGAGCGCTGTGAATAACCAGCACGAGCAACACCTGCCAGCACCGACCGCACGACCCATGCGCACCCAACGGGACCACCTCGCACCGCCAGTGGCGATGGTGTACTTGCCTACCAAGCCTGTCACTAATGGGAAGCTCAAGCGTGGGCCGTCGATGGTGCTGACGGACACGAACCAGTCGAACGACGTGGGGACTGGAAGCGGTGACCTCCCAGGCGAAGACCCACGGCTACTGTCAAGGGCCCTATCATCCCACGCCATTCTCCCAGCCATCAAACCACCACGACAAAAGCCCAGGCTTTCCAAGCATGCAAACCACCACCACAGTGCCCCGACACTCGGCCCGACGGCACCACCGTCGGCGATGGACTCGACCGCAAATCTGCTCAAGGCGTTAATGCTTGGGACGGCCTCGTCGGCGTCCGTGCTTGGCTCCGCGACGTCGCTATCTCCGTGGTCTATATCGTCCGAGACGAAGTCCACAGCTGGCACAGTACGCGTTTCTCAAGAGCCCACGAAACGGAAAAAGCTCCACCCGAAAGCCGTCACACTGGACGCCAATGCGTTATTCCCATAGTATCAGCAATAACCCATCCTATTCACCCACGCAACGCTTTGCCGTGGATCCAGAACGCCACGTACAGCAGCGGCGGTGCGTCCGGCTCGACGACGACGATCTCATTGAACACACGCTGGCTCTGGAACAGCACCAACCGATCTGGCTGTGCCGCAATTCTCTGGACTCTAGCGTCGGTCTCCAAGCTCGTCCGGAGTCGCAGTTCTTTTGAAGCAGTACCATTTATGAAATAGATACACGTGAGCTTGAACCCGTTGTCCTTGTCGCCCGTGCCGCAGTCAAGCCGCAGCCGTTGCTGCTCGTGGTCTCGGAGTTCGTGGATCGCGGTCGAGTGGGCAAACTGCGCACAGAGCGTCGCACGATCACTACGCTTGGCATTGATCTCATACGGCAGAGCGTGCAGCTTCGTGAGCAGCTCGGCCATCGCCGGGTACTCGCTCTCACAGTCGGCGTTCTCCAAAAACCGCATCCGGCCAGCAGCAGCAGCAGCAGCTATAGAGGAGGCACCTCCGCTCGGTGCCGTGTCAAGAAGGAGGCCGTTCTTGACCAAACGCTGTGCGTCACTTAACACGAGTGGTCGCCAGTCTTCGCCCATAAAGTCGTCCAGCACGGCCGTGCCAGCGACGGCATCCTCACGAACCGCAGGACTCCGAAACAGCTCGTCGAGAACCAACTCAGGAAGCTGGTCCCACGTGGCCTCGTCCGCTTGCGGATCCGCAAGCGTGCGCGCATCGTTGGCGAGCAGCACGTGTTTCTTGTAGTTGACGCGATGGATCATTGCGAGCACCTCGCGGCCAAAAGCCTCTTGGAGAACTTGAGGCATCAGCAGTTTTTCCGTCGCGGCGTCCATAATGTCGCCCTGGGTGGCGCCTTTCTTCTTGACGTTTGCCAGGACGCTCTGGGCTTTTGACTGGACCTTGGGCATGAGCGAGAGCAGCTCGTCTTCGTACCAGGGGTCTTCGAGTAGCTGCTGAAGATTCGTGGGGGCATGCACGAGCTGCTCCTTGGGGATGCCTGGGAATATGAGCGATTGAAACTCGTGCTGCTGCAGGAGCTTGGCAAATACACCGTCATCCAGCGCGACCTTTTGCCCCCTGGCGTTGACGCCGTCTTTGCTACAGCCGTCTTTGAGCCGCTTGAGCATGACCCGCCACTTTCTCTCGTCGTCGTTTTCCAGTCGCGTGGCCCCGGTCACCTTGTCAACGACGAGTCGGACGACCTCCTCTTTCTCACCATAGAGACTTGACGTGGCCTTGGTCTTTGGGTCGTGAAGAAACCCGCTTCGAATCGGCCCGCTGGCTTTTGGCTGCTGCTTCAGTTTCTGCTGGAGCTGCTGGATCTTCTCCTTGGCCTTCTGAGCCGCTACTGCGTCGTGTAGTTTTACGATCTTCTGGTACGCGTCCAGTGCTTTGCGATAGTTCCCAAGAGCCTCACAGGCGGTAGCTTTACGGGCGAATCCCTTTGGCCACTTAGGGGCTATTGTAGTGGTCTTCTCGGCATCGTCCAGTGCCTGCTCATACTGCCCAAGCTGATAATGCGCCGCAGAACGATTGCTGTGCAACAACTGAGCCAGTAATGAGCTTAATCTCCTTCCTTGGAAACTACCGGTAGAACAACTTACGTGGTTGTGTGGGTTCTTCTCTATGGCCTGAGTGTAGAGCGCGACGGCCACTGCAAACGACTTGGCTTGGAAAGCGGCATTGCCCTTCTCGCGCAAGGTCTCTGAAAGCATAGAAGCAGTGGATATCTCCGCGTCGAGACCGCCTCTGAAGCACGCGTTGACGCGACAGCACGCACCTGACGCCTGCAGATCCACTTCGGAGGTCTCTTCACTCACGGCATCAGCGTCGAACGCGCCATCGCCGCCGATCTCGAGCACGTCGCTGCTCCGCATCCTCAACATGTGCATGTGTTTTTTTATGGAAGGAAAATCTCAGCAAAGGGGCACCCTCTTTCTTTTGATGACCCGTTTCAATCGATAAATGATCCCAAAACTAATGTAGCCATCTCTCTTGACAAGTGATAACTGAGACAGAGACTTTCCAAACACCAATTACAAGGAGGACTGCTGACCAGCTGGAGGCGGCACGGAGAAGACACCATTGCGTATGAGACTGCGCAGTGACCACGGGTTCACACCGCTCTCGTCGCCGTAGATGCGCCAGCTCCAGAACGCCCAGCCGCCATTCACAACCGTTCGGAGCACGTCCAGTTGCTTTTGGCCAAACTGCTTGAGCTTGTTCGTGTCCTGGAACTTGCCGGCGGTCGCAAAGCTGAATTCGCCGATAAACATCTTCTTGTCGCTCTTGCTTTTCCACGCGTTGACGTCGTCGCGGAACTTGTCCATGGCCGAGCCGAGCAGCTCGTCCTCGGTCGCGGATTCGTACCCCCAGACAAAGTACCGGTGCCACTCGACCCACACGTTCGTGGCACCAGGAAGCAGGCCGGTCATAAAACTAGCCGACTGCTCCCATAATAACGGCGCGATCGTGAGGATGCAGTTGCTGCCGCTGTCTTTGCGAATCGCCTGGTAGGCCTGCTCGTAGTACTTGTACAGCTCTTGGTTGCTGGTCGTGCCACCGGGTTCGTTCATCAGGCCGATGCCCAGGAACGCGTCGTCATCTTTGTACCGGTCGGCGAGAAACTTCACGGCGTCCAGCGTGGACGCGAGGTTCTCTGGGAAACTCGACCAGTGCGACTTCGCGGGCTGCTCGGGCGACGAGTGGTCAGCGCCGTTCTGCGATCCTTTCGCGGCGTGCATACTAATGAGCACCGCGACATTGTGCTTCTTGGCCCAGTCGCGGATGAGTCGATCAAGGTAGGCGAGTCCACCGGGAGCAAAGTTTTGCCACTGCTTCCTGTCGCTCGGGTCGTGGTGGTCAAAGCCGACGATCCAGTAGCCAACTGGAACCCTCACAGTGTTGAGGCCCGCGCGTGCGATCGCGGCGATCTCGTCCTCGGTGATAAACGTATCGCGGTGCTGCGTAAAGCGCGCGACGGCCGTGCCGTAGTCCGAGTGTGTGAACGCCGTCTGCTCGCCCGTGCCGGCCTGCTCATCCGTGAGACCCTTCCAGATGTCGGATTCCTTGTTCATCCAGTGCTCCGAGACCAACCAGCCACCGAGATTCACGCCCTGGCTAAGCACGTTCCCGGAGCGGATCGCATGCTGAATATGGCTGCTCTGTGCGGATCCATTTGCTGGAGCCGAGTAGTTCTCAGTGACCTCAGATGCCGTTGGTGTTGATGTCGGCATTGGCTTGCGTGTGGGCTTGCGTCTGGGTTTGTGCGTTGCTGTCGCTCTGGTCGTCGTTGGTGTATTAGGCGCATGGTTCGCAAATGCCGTTGAAGCAGCATCACCGTAGACTTCGTTGATGAATGGCGACGACTGCGCGTCCGTCTCTGTTGCGAGGATGTATCCCACGGGCGAATTCGGGTCGCTCCTATTGAAGCCAGCACTACGAGCTCTGCATGGCACAACGATCGAGAGTACCACAAGCAGCAGCAGCAGAGACGCGCAACGTGAGATAGACATCACGACTGGATCTTGAGAATAGATATTGAGGCCTTGTGCACTGGACGCTTGGGTGCCGTGGGATGCGATCGCTCTGGCGTTGATCCGAAAGTGAGAGGCCATCAACCATGCCGATGGTTGCAATCACTCCGTCTGTGTGATAGAGGGAACAAAGACATATTCCTTCTCGATGTTTGATGGCTTCTGGTTCTCGCCTTCCATCACGAGGACTCTCGGGTGCCCTTCGCACGCGTGCCATTCGCCGCATTGCCATGTGGCGCGACGGCGCAAGTGATATCCAGTTCGCGCCGATCATCACACACATACGAGAGACCAGTGATCTATTGAAAGAGGATAAATACCACAGTGTGGGCGAGTGAGATTCTTGATGCAACCGACCACCTCCATACTCTTGACGGCATTGACGGAAAGATCGCGAACCCATTTCCACGACGAGCTATTGAATTGACCAATCCGATTGCTGCATAAGGGATATAATGCACTTTGATTGGTTGAGGTGACCTGTTCTTGGATAGTTCGTGGAGAGATTCGCGCGTGTAGCACGAGTGAGCAGCGCAGCTTGAGGGGCACACTCAGTAAGTCCAGTTCGGTTCAAAAAGGGATGGGACAATAAAATGCAGAATGTGCATTGAATTAAATGCAAGCTGCTCGCGTTGCTACAGCTCAGATAAACACAATATGAAAAACACCACGAGTCTGCCGTCTCCACAAGGTCGTAATCCGATCTGTGGTGCTGTGGAAGTGAAATGCAGGGTCTGCCTTCTCAGCGAGGAGATGGCCGGGTGTGCGGGGCCACAAAAGTCGACAATACCGTATGTTGGCGAGTTGGTATGGTGGCGACGTGATTTGCCGCAACTATTTCGTACCTTTTTACCTTCGTACGTTAGAAGTTGGCCTTGCACTGGTCCAAGGTCCAACGTGCGATAAAAGCCGACTTGGTGCCAGCGGAAGGCACGTACGCCACTGGCTTACTCTTGAAGCAGCACGTACCGCCCTCAAAAGAAGTCCACGAGTACGCGAAGCAGTTGTTGATCCAGCCACAGGCATTGTGGCAGCCGTCAATTGACGCGCTACGGCTGCTGCTAATGTCGTTGCCGGGCATGTCGCCGTCCACAGGGAAGCGGGCTCAACATAAGGTCCCGGGTTTTCGCCGGCGCGGAAAAACGAAATGGTCCCCGCCTTGGTCACCGCACTGGCCCACGACCCAAGAAGGCGCTAAAAGTAGCACGTTCCGCCGTTGGTTGTGGTCCACGTGCCGGCGTCACAGCCCGTTTGAGGAAGGCAGTTCTTCGCACACGACTCGGGGTCTGGGTGCTGAGCGACCCACGTGTCGCCTCCGGGGAGGTCCACACCGCAGAGCGAGAGCTCGCGGTAATCGTACTCCAGCTGACGCCCGTTCAAGTGGGTTGCGGTACTATTCGCGCACTCGATGAGCGACAAATCCGACATCGTGTTTGCATTAGCGAAGACAACGGCGGTGGCGATGCTGACGGTGATCAAGGTTGAGCGAATGAAGGCCATCGTTGCGTGTTATTCGCGTGCGCTGGTGGTTGAATTTTATTTAGATGATGAAGGTGAGGTCTATTAGAGTGCGTTTAACAATTCCTATAGCCGAGGCTTTGCCTCTTTAGTCCAGACTACTTCGCAGGAAATGGCGCGTACGCCACTCGTCAAAATCTCCGGGGAGATGAGACGCAATCGTTGCCGTGTGGGGGCGACTACTGGGATGGTGAGCTTGGTCACTCGTCTGGGTATCCATCGCCACGTTGGCGGCACAGTCCGCCATCTTGTTGTACGCCCTCACGTGGTGTTGCCACACTCTAACGCGTACGTCGTCCGACAGACGACGCGCGATGGTGTAAAGCGGTCTGAGCCCTCGGCTCCTTAGGGGTCGATACTCTCTTACCAGCCGTAAGATCAAGCTGCTGTCTCCGACAACCTCGACCTGCCATTGGTTGTCTTTCGCAGCTTGTAGACTTGCTATGAGGCCGAGTTACTCGGCCTTGTTGTTTGTCATGTCGTGCTGAGCATATGACATGCTTGCGCTCCAGACGACGCGCGCACTGATCGCGTCATCGTTCGTCTCCACGATGAC